>ML371727.1:0-72832 GCA_005239525.1 Nicotiana knightiana | reverse complement strand
GTGGGAGTCTTTTGAGAGGCGTAGGCCTGTTGGTTCAGCACCCCTCACCTGGCAGCAGTTCTCCACTATTTTCTTGGAGAAGTATGTACCTCAGTCTCACAGGGAGGAGCAACGTAGGCTTTTTGAGCAGCTGCGTCAGGGGGAGCTATCAGTGACACAGTATGAGATACGGTTCTCGAATTTGGCTCTTTATGCTACCGAGTTGGTCCCTACTGATAGGGAGAGGGTTAGGAGGTTCGTGGATGGCCTCACTTATCAGCTATGCCTTTTCATGAATCGGGAGAGAGTATCAGATGCTACATTCGAGCAGGTTATTGATATTGCTCGAGATATTGAGTCGGTTCGCCGCCAGGAGCAGGAGGAGAGGGAGGCCAAGAGGCCTCGTGGATCGGGCAGTTATAGTGGTGCTCCTTCCAGGGGCAGTTTCAACATGGTAGAGGCCATTCATTCAGGCCTCCTCCTCAGAGTCCTTCTATGCATGAGTCTTCTAGTGGCCATTCTGGTTCCAGGGGTTTCTATCAGTCCCCGCCTCCAGCTCCAGGGAGTTGTTTTGAGTGTGGAGAGTTTGGGAACTTGTGGAGGTGGTGTCCCCATCGTCCCGGTGGTTCTTCTCTGCAGAGGGTCCAACCCTCGACTTCAGCTCCAGTTACTTCACCACCCGCCCAGACAGCCAGGGGGAAGTCGAGCAGGTGGAAGTCAGGCCCGTATGTATGCATTTCCAGTTAGGCTAGATGCTATGGCCTCCGATGCAGTGATCGTAGGTATTGTCTCAGTCTGTTTCCGAGATGCTTTGGCTTTATTTGACCCTGGTTCTACATATTCCTATGTTTCTTCATATTTTGCCCATTTTCTGGATATGCCCCGTGAGTCTTTAGTTACCTCTGTTCATGTGCCGACTCCGGTGGGCGATACTGTTGTTGTGGACCGTGTGTATCGATCGTGTGTGATATATATTGGGGGTCTGGAGACCCGAGTGGACCTACTGTTACTCAGCATGGTNGTCTCATTTGCTACATTTCAGTTTTCTGGTGCTGCTTTCACTTAGTGGGAGTCTTTTGAGAGGCGTAGGCCTGTTGGTTCAGCACCCCTCACCTGGCAGCAGTTCTCCACTATTTTCTTGGAGAAGTATGTACCTCAGTCTCACAGGGAGGAGCAACGTAGGCTTTTTGAGCAGCTGCGTCAGGGGGAGCTATCAGTGACACAGTATGAGATACGGTTCTCGAATTTGGCTCTTTATGCTACCGAGTTGGTCCCTACTGATAGGGAGAGGGTTAGGAGGTTCGTGGATGGCCTCACTTATCAGCTATGCCTTTTCATGAATCGGGAGAGAGTATCAGATGCTACATTCGAGCAGGTTATTGATATTGCTCGAGATATTGAGTCGGTTCGCCGCCAGGAGCAGGAGGAGAGGGAGGCCAAGAGGCCTCGTGGATCGGGCAGTTATAGTGGTGCTCCTTCCAGGGGCAGTTTCAACATGGTAGAGGCCATTCATTCAGGCCTCCTCCTCAGAGTCCTTCTATGCATGAGTCTTCTAGTGGCCATTCTGGTTCCAGGGGTTTCTATCAGTCCCCGCCTCCAGCTCCAGGGAGTTGTTTTGAGTGTGGAGCTTTTGGGAACTTGTGGAGGTGGTGTCCCCATCGTCCCGGTGGTTCTTCTCTGCAGAGGGTCCAACCCTCGACTTCAGCTCCAGTTACTTCACCACCCGCCCAGACAGCCAGGGGGAAGTCGAGCAGGTGGAAGTCAGGCCCGTATGTATGCATTTCCAGTTAGGCTAGATGCTATGGCCTCCGATGCAGTGATCGTAGGTATTGTCTCAGTCTGTTTCCGAGATGCTTTGGCTTTATTTGACCCTGGTTCTACATATTCCTATGTTTCTTCATATTTTGCCCATTTTCTGGATATGCCCCGTGAGTCTTTAGTTACCTCTGTTCATGTGCCGACTCCGGTGGGCGATACTGTTGTTGTGGACCGTGTGTATCGATCGTGTGTGATATATATTGGGGGTCTGGAGACCCGAGTGGACCTACTGTTACTCAGCATGGTCGATTTTGATGTGATATTGGGCATGGATTGGTTATCTCCGTGTCATGTTGTTATTGATTGTCACGCTAAGACCGTGACCTTAGCTATGCCGGTATGTCCGAGGGTTGAGTGGAGAGGTTCTTCTGAGTATATGCCTAGCAGGGTGATTTCCTACCTGACGGCTCAGTGTATGGTTGAGAAGGGGTGTTTATCTTATCTGGCTTTTGTGAGGGATGTCAGTGATGAGACTCCCATTATTGATTCGGTTCCGGTGGCCCGTGACTTTCCGGACGTGTTTCCTGCAGACCTACCGGGCATGCCACCTGACAGGGATATTGATTTTGGTATTGACATGGTGCCAGGAACCCAACCTATTTCTATTCTACCTTATTGCATGGCACCAGCGGAGCTAAAAGAATTAAAGGAGCAGCTTCAGGAATTCCTAGATAAGGGGTTCATTCGGCCTAGTGTGTCACCTTGGGATGCACTGGTGTTGTTCGTGAAGAAGAAGGATGGTTTTACGCGTATGTGTATTGATTATCGGCAGCTGAACATAGTTACAGTGAAGAACCGGTATCCCTTGCCTCGTATAGATGACTTGTTTGATCAGTTGCAGGGTGCCAGGGTATTTTCCAAGATTGACTTGCGTTCAGGTTATCATCAGTTGAAGATTCGGGGGCCAGACATCCCGAAGACTGCTTTCAGGACTAGATATGGTCATTATGAGTTTCTGGTTATGTCCTTTGGGCTGACCAATACCTCAGCAGCCTTTATACACTTGATTCATAGTGTATTTCGGCCTTATCTGGATTCTTTCGTCATCGTGTTTATTGACGATATCTTGGTGTATTCCCGATCTCGAGAGGATCATGAGCAGCATTTGAGAGTTGTGCTTTAGACCTTGAGCGAGAAGATATTGTATGCGAAATTTTTGAAGTGTGAGTTCTGGCTTGATTCAATAGCATTCTTGGGGCACGTGGTGTCTAGTGAGGGTATTCAGGCTGATCCGAAGAAGATAGAGGCGGTGTAGAGCTGGCCTAGACTGTCATCAGCTACCGAGATTTGCAGTTTCCTTGGTTTGGCAAGGTACTACCACCGTTTCGTAGAGAGATTTTCATCTATTGCAGAACCTATGACCAAACTGACCCAGAAGGGTGTTCAGATCAGGCGGACTGAGGAGTGTGAGGAGAGCTTTCAGCAGCTCAAGTCAGCTTTGACTACAACTCCGGTATTGATTTTTCCTACGGGTTCAGGTTCTTATACAGTTTACTATGATGCCTCGAGAGTTGGACTTGGAGCGGTTTTGATGCAGGATGGTAGGGTGATTGCCTACGCATATAGAGAGTTGAAGGTGCACGAGAAGAATTATCCAGTGCATGATCTTGAGCTAGCAGCTATTGTTCACGCCTTGAAGATTTGGCATCATTATTTGTATGCAGTGGATTGTGAGATTTTCACTGATCACCGTAGTTTGCAGCATCTGCTTAAGCAGAAGGATCTGAATTTGCGTCAGAGGAGGTGGTTGGAGCTTCTCAAAGATTATGACCTCATTATTTTATATCATCCGGGGAAGGCCCATGTGGTGGCGGATGCCCTGAGTCGCAGGGCGGAGAGTTTGGAGAGTCTAGCCTACCTTCCAGTCGCAGAGCGGCCATTAGCACTTGATGTTCAGGCTTTAGCGGGTCATTGGTGAGATTGGATCTATCAGCGCCTCCACGGGTATTGGCTTGTGTAGCCTACAGGTCTTCTCTTTATGATCAGATTAGAGCACGCCAGTATGATGATCCAAACTTGCTCGTTCTTCAGGATAGGGTCCGTCGTGGTGATGCCAGGGATGTGGTTATTGGTGATGACGGGTTCATGAGGATGCAGGGCTGGATCTGCGTGTCCAATGTAGATGGGCTTCGAGATTTGATTCTAGCTGAGACCCATAGTTCGCGGTATTCCATCCATCGGGGTGCCGCGAAGATGTATCAGGATCTGCGACATCATTATTAGTGGAGGTGGATGAAGAAAGATATTGTTGGGTTCATGGCTCGGTGTCTCAACTGTCAGCAGGTCAAGCATGAGCACCAGAGACCAGGTGGATTGCTTTAGAGATTAGATATTACGGAGTGGAAGTGGGAGCATATCACCATGGACTTCGTAGTTGGGCTCCCACAGACTTCAAGGAGGTTTGATGCTTTATGGGTTATTGTGGATCGACTGACCAAGTCCGCGCAATTCATTCCTGTTGGTACTACTTATTCTTCGGAGCGGTTAGCTGAGATTTATATCAGGGAGATTGTCCGATTGCATAGGGTTCCAATTTCTATCATTTCTGACAGAGGTACTCAGTTCACATCTCTGTTTTGGAGAGCCGTGCAGAGAGAGTTGGGTACTCAGATCGAGTTGAGCACAGCGTTTCATCCTCAGACTGACGGGCAATCAGAGCGTACTATTCAGATTTTGGAGGATATGTTGCGTGCATGTGTCATTGATTTTGGGGGTTCATGGGACCAGTTTCTGCTACTCGCAGAGTTTGCATATAATAATAGTTATCAGTTGAGTACTCAGATGGCTCCGTATGAGGCTTTATATGGTAGGAGGTGCAGATCTCCGGTTTGTTAGTTTGAGCCGGGCGAGGCTAGGCTATTGTGCACAGACCTGGTTCAAGATGTGTTGGGTAAGGCAAAGTTGATTCAGGAGCGGCTTCACACGGCGCAGTCTAGGCAGAAGAGCTATGGACCGGAAGGTCCGGGATGTGTCTTTCATGGTTGGGGATAAGGTGTTGCTGAAGGTGTCACCCACGAAGGGAGTTATGAGGTTCGGGAAGGGGGGAAAGCTGAGTCCCAGGTTCATTGGGCCATTTGAGGTGTTTCAGAGGATTAGGGAGGTGGCTTATAAACTTGCCTTGCCTCCTAGCTTATCGAGTATTCATCCGGTGTTCCATGTTTCGATTCTCTGGAAGTATATTAGTGACCCGTCTCATGTTTTGGACTTCAGCATGGTTCAGCTCGAGGGTGATATGTCATATGTGGTAGAGCCATTGGCTATTTTGGGTCGTCAAGTTAGAAAGCTAAGGTCTAAGGATATAGCTTCAGTGAAGGTTCAGTAGAGGGGACAGTAAAGGATTCCACCTGGGAGATCGAGCGGGAGATGCGGGATAGATATCCTCACTTATTCGAGACTCCAGGTATGTTTCTAGACCCGTTCGAGGACGAACGTTTGTTTAAGAGGGGGAGGATGTGACGACCCAATCGGTCGTTCTGTGAGATTAGCCCCGTTTTACCCCGTTTATGCTTTATCGTATGTTTCTTAGCCTATTTATGTTGTGTTGGATTGGTTGGCTCGGGTCCAGAGTGGTCGTGGTGAGAATTGAGACACTTAGTCTCTTAAATTAGCTTAATAATTGAAAAAGTCAACTGGGAGTTGACTTATGGGTAAACAACCTTGAAATGCAAATTTTATGGCTTAAATAGCTTCGTTAGGTGATTTGGGACTTAGGAGTGTGTTCGGAATGAAGTTTTGATATCCGGTGTAGAATTAGGCTTGAATTGGCGAAAGTAAGTTTTTGGCGATTTTCGATCGGCAGTGGAAAATAGGCTATCAGGGTCGGAATGTAATTCCAAAAGTTGGAGAAGGTTCATAATGTCATTTTGGATATGTGTGCAAAATTTCAGGTCAATCGGATGTGTTTTGGTGGGTTTCGGCATCATTGGCGAAATTTAGAAGTTTTAAAGTTCATAGGTTTGAATTTGATGTAATTTTGGTGTTTTCATGTTGTTTTTGGTGTTTCGAAGACTAGACTAAGTTTGAATGATGCTATGGGGTGTGTTGGTATGTTTGGTTGGGGCCCCGAGGGGCTCGGGATTGATTTCGGATGGATTAGCGGAGGTTTGAACTTAGGAAAATTGCAGCAAATAGCTGCTGGTGTAAATCTTCTGGTGTGGCCGCACCTGCGGATGGTCAGCCATAGGTGCGAAGCCGCAGGCGCGAAGGACCTTGCACAGGTGCGAAGATAGGCCAGCCAAGAGGGATCCTCAGGTGCGAAGCATGGGACGATCCTGCGAAGCCGCATACGCGGAAAGGGTCTCGCAGGTGCGAAGTTTGGACTGTTAGTGGGATTTCGCAGGTGCACACCTAGGACCGCAGGTGCGAGGAATTTGTCCGCAGGTGCGAGGAATTTGTCTGCATGTGCGGATTAAATGGGCAGAATAGTATAAATAGGTGCCTCCGCGAATATTTTGGCATTTCATCCATTGTTGCATGCAGATTTAGATGGGTTGATAGCAAATTGAAGGGGAAATTCGATGTTCTTCAGTGGAGGTAAGTCCCCGGATCATAAAACTCGTTTCTATGTCATTTTTGTGCCGGATTAGGCTTGAAACTTGAGGAAATCAAAGTAGAAAAGTTGGGAAAAATATGAGGAAGTTTGGAAAATTCTTTTGGCGATTTGAGTAGGCAATTGTGGTCCGATTTTAGTGTTATTGGTATGTGTAGAATCATGGGAGGTCGAGGACTATAGTGATGTAAATTTTATTGAATTCCAAGACGTGGGCCCGGGGCTCGGGTTTGGCCAAATTTCGAGAATTGTGTCTAAATTGATAGTTTTCTATTGAGTTTTGTTCCTTTAGCGTATATTGATAATGTTAATCTGGTTTTGGTTAGATTCGGAGCAATCGGGAGCCAATTTGAGGGGCAAGAGAATCGCGGATTAGTATTGTGGCCCAGTAGAGATAAGTAATGGTTATAAATCTTGTCCTGAGGGTCTGAAACCCCGGACTTTATATTTCTCACTATTTTTAGAATGGCACACATATCGGATGACGAGTATGTTGGGCGCACTGATTTTTGGATTGGACTTGGTCCTCTCCGCGGTAACTATTGAGTTGCGTATTTTACTCTAAATCATATGTTAAAATTATGTTCTAAAGACTATTGCTATATTTGGGCTATAAGACATGTTTGAGGCCTCGTGCCGACTTGTTTAGACCCCTTGGGGGCTTTTTACTGATATTTCCTCACTGTTGATTTATGATTTACACTCAGTCATATTGTGCTTAACTGTTTTCAAAACTCAGCCTTATTTACACTATTTTGAGATATAAAATGATGTTTTCGGTCGAGTACCCTGTTTTATTGATACGCCCGAGGGGCTTTTGAGAGGTTCTGACTGAGTGACGTCGAGGGCCTGATTATGAGGATATGATACGCCACGAGGTGGCTTGATATTAGCGCTTGGGCTGAAGGAGCCCCTCCGAAGCCTGTACACACCCCCAGTGAGTGCAGGTACCTACTGAGTGTGAGTGCTGAGTGTCGAGTGCCGAGTGATGAGTGACAGTGAGGTTGCTCGAGGGGCTGATACGGAGTGGCTGTGAGGTGCTGAGTGATGTTTATGATCCATGTTTTTGTCCGAGGGGCTACTTATGATTTATTTCATTTTATATTAAATCCTTCGGGTTTTTTTTATTTCGGAAATTGTTAGAAAACACATTTGTCAAAGGATTTTACTGAAGTTGGCTCTTAAGGCATGTTGATTTCATATATCTATGTATATACTGTTGGAAAGATAGGCTGTGCATATTGTGAACTGATGATATTGATCTTATGTGTTTCTTGCCACTTAGACTTGATTTATTTTCATTACTACTGAGTTGGCGTACACACATTACTCTTTGCACCCGTGTGTACAGATTCAGGTGTTGATACTGAGCGTTAGCCATCTATTCTGTGCGGAGCCGGAGTTCGGGATATAGAGATAGTTGTCCAGCGTCCGCAGCATCTCTGTTTTCCCTTCTTTTGTTGTATCTAGTTATTCGTTCGGAGGTTTTGTAATATAATAGTAGACTTGTTGGTATATTTTTTAGATGCTCATGACATGTTGACTCCGGATTTTGGGGATAGTTTTGTAAAGACCCGTTAAATTTTCTTGTTTAAATTAATGCCCGAATGAGTCCCCGAGTTGTTTTTATTGTGGAAATTTTTAAAACGGACCTATATCGAGTAAAAAGTACCCCGGGACTTAGAGAATAAAATTTTCCAGAAAGTAGGCGTTATGCGACGCACTATGCGATCGCGTAACGTGTATGCGGACTGCATAATGGTCGCATACACAGGCAGATCACTGCCCTATTTGAGGACAACTATGCGGTCCAATATGCGATCGCATTTCGGTTCTGCGGACCGCATAGCTGTCGCATTGTTGCCCTTTGATTTTTGGGAGGGAGGTTATGCGACACACTATGCGATCACATAACGTGTATGCAGACCGCTAATGGTCGCATACCTGGACAGATTGTTTTCGATTTTGGCCCATCTTGAGGGCTATTCTACAGTCGACTCTGTGGACCGCATGTCAGGAATGCGATCGGATCGCATTCCTGACCGCATTCTTGTGTCGGACTCCTATTTTTCTAATTTTAAAACCCCACCCCAGTTCATTAAAATACCCCTTTCCTTCATTTTTAACCATTTTCTGAACAAAATTAGAGAGAGCGGAGAGAGGGTTCTTGAGAGAGAAAGCTTCATCTTTATCAATTGCATTTTCAAAATCACTCAGGCCTGAAAATTTCGAGTAATCATCTACTTCTTCATTCTAACAGGTAAGAATTCCCAACCCCTTTTACATTGGTTTTCAGGTTTAAACAAAAAGGGGACTCTCATAAATTGATTCTTGAAAATATAAGTTGATACCTTGCATGCATGCTCATTAATGTCCATAATCTAGTAAGGAGAGAAGGTTGGGGTAAAGTTCACAAAGAAGGGGTGGTGATCTAATGGGGTCACATAGCATTCAATAAAATGCTTAAAAGAAATTGTATGCATGATTTCCAGTTCTGAGTTGAATATGTTTAATTGTGAACTAGATTGACGGTACTAGTCGGTTCGGTGATTTGTGAGTAAAATTTAAAAAGGGATTTCGACCCCAGGTATGTATGGATAACTTTAACTTTTGTAGAATCCTCTTGTTGGGTCCGAGTATACGGTATGAGTACCTTGTTTGAAAATATGTGAATTGATTGTTCAAATGTGTTGAGATGTAAGATTCTATTCTCTGATCATCCTAGTTGATTGCTATACTACCGTGCTATATGAGATTGTGAAAGGTGTTTTGATGTGCCGATCCTATTATGTGCAAAGATCGTAAAAGCTCGAGGGTATCGATATGAAATTATGTGTTAATGAATGAAAGAATGATAATATGCCCAAGTGTGGGAATGTATATGATGGCTAAAAATCGTGCGTGGTAAGTAATGAAAAAGGGTATTGTGAAATGATGTAAATGGGTTAAACGATTATGGTAACACCGTGTACATGAATTACTGCTTGGTGAGAGTCATTGTGCCTTGAGCTCAAATAGCGAATTGTTGATATGAACTTGTGTTCCATGAAAGGAAGAATTATTGTGATTTGATTATTTGTGGTTGTTGTTACGAAATATGATTGTCGGGTGGGATCGGGTTGCGCTGCAACATGAACTTATAAGGATAATGAGATGTGAGGTAATAAGGGTGGTCGAGGTAATAAGGGGGGTCGAGGTAATAAGGGAGGCCGAGGTAATAAGGATGGAATGTGATCATTATCACTATTGAAATGAAAATCTATGATGTGAGGTAATAAGGGTGGCCGAGGTAATAAGGATGGAATGTGATCATTATCACTGTTGAAATGAAAATCTGGGAAACTCTTGAATATGGTGATGTTGAAAGGGAAAAAGGAGAGATTGTGAAACTTGTTGATTTTGGTTGCTTCTTTCCACGTGCATTGATTGATTGGTTCTATTACTGTCTCTTATCTGTGTATTGTTTGATTGTACTTGGGATAAAGTTTGTTCATACATACTAGTACTATTCCACAGTACTAACGTCCCTTTTCCGGGGGCGCTACATTTTCTTATATCAATGTAGGTGGTTCTACAGCAGGTAATTCAGCCCATCGTCAGTAGTGCCTCCTCTCCTTTCCGCCAGCTGTTCTGGTGAGCCCCACTTCCTCCCGGGGCCACGTGTGGCTCACGTCGCCTAATTTTGAGTTTATGGTGTAGTGTAAGGTATAGCCGGGGCCTTGTTGCCGTCAAGTATTATATAAATATTTTGTAATCATATAGGCTCCGTAGACACAATGTGGGTAGTGTACATATGTATTTTGGTTAAGTAATGGTACGGTTCGGAATCGTGATCCATGTTGGTAAATGTTGTGTGTATTTTGTAAGTGTTTGGTATCATATGTTGGTAATGATAATAAAGGTTGAAATGAATTCAAGTTGTAAGCTTATGTTAAGTTACAAATGGCTATTTCACATGAATAATGTATATTGAAATGACGGGGTAACGCGTGGGATAGGAAAGGCAAATTAGGTTCGCTTGACCGGGTTCATTCGGTTAAGCATCGATCTCCTCCCTCGATTTTGGGGTGTGACAAACTTGGTATCAGATCCTAAGGTCTTTAAAGTGTCCTAGGATGTCTAGGAACCGTGTCTAGTGGAGCCCTTCTTATCGGTGTGTTGTCGACCACATCTATAATTAGGGGGCTACATGGACATTTAGGAAACCCCTTTTTCATTGTTATTCTATATCGTGTGATGAAGTGGAAAGTGAAAATATCCTTGTCTAACTCGTGCATTGTTCTGAAATTTTCAGTAATGGCACCAAATAAGAGAGCTCGCCTCGGCCTAGAGGCCAATGCCACCTCAAGCGTGGCTGTGAATTTTGTACCCGATGGTGCGGGTGAGAGCGAATCCCCGACCTTGAATCCACCTGGCATTTCTGTTCCAGACCAGAGTGTTCCTATTCCTGCTGCGGCATAGTGTGTTGTAACCCCTTCCGCTGATATTCCTGATCCTTCTTGGATTCCAGCTTCAGGTCTCGATACTTCCGATGGGGACCTCAGGGGAGATGTTTATATGTTGACTCAGTTAGTGGCCGCTCAGGCCCAAAGATCTCATGTTGCACTGCGCCCTCTAGCGGACAAGGAGATTCCGCTGGTTCCAGAGTCAACCAGTTTCTGCGGTTGGCCCCTCTAGAGTTCTCAAGTATTGATCCGGAGGCCGATCCGCAGGATTTTCTAGATGATATGTGCAAGACGCTTCGGGTTATGAAGGATACAGAGACAAAGGGGGTTGAGTTAGCATCTTACAGACTGAGGGGAGCAACGTATTCATGGTTCGAGATGTGGGAGAATTCCCGTGGGGAGGGAAGTCCTCCGGCGAGATGGAATGAGTTCGTTGATGATTTCATGGATCACTTCTTGCCTGCCGAGGCTATGGCATCCCGTGCTATGGAGTTTGAGGTTCTTAAGCAGGGTAATATGAGTGTGTGGGAGTACCACATGGAGTTCGTGAGCTTGTCCAAGTACGCACCTCATTTGGTATCGACTATAGGTGCCAGAGTTCGACGGTTTGTTCAGGGCCTCAGTTCCTTGGTTGTGGATGAAGCTGCTACAGCTGCCTTGCACTCAGACATGAATTATGGTAAGATAGTGGGATTCGCCCAGGCCACAGAGGCTAGAAAATTGAAGATTAGGTCGGAGAGGGAGAGTATTAGCAGGGCCCAGTCAGCGGGCCACTCGGGGAGTTCAGTTGGAGAAGGGAGACCAGTTCAGGGGAGAGGACCATCAGGGTCATCCCAGTCTTATGCTCAGTCCTCATCCAGTGCACCGCCATTAGTGCACCTTTATCAGCAGAGCAGTCGTTGGAGACCAGGATCAGACAGTAGGATACCCCATCAGTCCGGTCGTCCAGGAGGGAGGTTCCAACAGTAGAGGAGGGATCCATGCCCTAAGTGTGGGAGGTTCCATACCGAGCCTTGTTACTTGGATATCCCGGTATGCTACGGGTGTGCGGTGAGAGGTCATATTCGGCGGGATTGTCGTGCACCTAGTCAGGGCATGGGTAGTGGTTTTGCTCATCCGTCTGGTTCTTCAGTGCGTCCTCCAGCTCCAGCAGGGCGTGGTGCAGTTAGAGGTGGAGCTCGTGGTAGAGGTGGACCTAGCCGGTTCTATGCTTTGAGTGGTCGCCAGAGTGCGGAGGCTTCTCCAGATGTTGTTACAGGTATTCTGGCTGTTCAAGCCCTTGATTGTTATGCTCTTATTGATCCGGGGTCCTCCTTGTCTTATGTTACCCCATTTATTGCTTCAAGTTTTGGGATAGAACCCGAACAACTTCATGAGCCGTTCTCTGTGTCGACTCCTATTGGTGATTCCATTACAGCCGCACGATTCTATAGGAATTGTGTTATCACGGTGTGTGGTCGAGATACCACGACCGATCTTATCAAACTTGGGATGGTAGATTTTGATGTTATCATGGGAATGGATTGTCTTTACGCGTGCTTTGCTAAACTCGATTGCCGAACCAGAATTATGAGACTAGAGTTTCCTAATGAGTCAGTTATTAAGTGGAAAGGGAATGGTGTGGTGCCAAAGGGTAGGTTCATTTCCTACTTTAAGGCCTCGAAGATGATTAAAAAGGGGTGTGTTTATCATTTGGTCAGGGTTGCGGACACCACTTCAGAAGTATTTTCGGACGAGCTTCCAGGGATTCCGCCAGATAGAGAGATCAATTTCGGGATTGATGTATTGCCATATACACAGCCAATATCTATTCCACCATATAGAATGGCGCCAGCAGAGTTGAGGGAGTTAAAGGAGCAGTTGAAAGACTTATTAGAGAAGGGGTTCATTCGGCCGAGTGTGTCGTTGTGGGGCGCTCCGGTTCTTTTTGTCAGGAAGAAGGATGGGTCACTTCGGATGTGTATTGATTATCGGCAGCTCAACAAAGTCACTATCAAAAACAAGTATCCATTGCCTCAGATATATGATTTGTTCGACCAATTGCAAGGTGCGAAGTTTTTCTCCAAAATTGATTTACGGTCGGGGTATCACCAGTTGAAGATCAGAGAGCAGGATATTCCCAAGACCGCATTCAGAACTCGTTATGGCCATTTTGAATTTTTGGTAATTTCCTTTGGACTGACCAATGCTCCAGCGGCTTTCATGGATCTTATGAATTGGGTTTTCAAACCGTTTCTTGACTCCTTCGTGATTGTTTTTATTGATGACATCCTTGTCTACTCGCGGAGTCGGGAGGATCATGCTCACCTCAGGGCAGCTCTGCAAACTTTTCATCAGCACCAATTGTATGCCAAGTTTTCAAAATGTGAATTTTGGCTGGAGTCAGTCGCGTTGTTGGGTCATATTGTTTCCAGAGAAGGGATTAAGGTTGATCCCCAGAAGATCGCAGCGGTGAAGGATTGGCCTAGACCGACGACCCCGACATAGATTTGCAGTTTCTTGGGGCTAGCTGGGTATTATCGGAGGTTTTTGGAGGGATTCTCTACCCTCGCCTCCCCATTGAATAAATTGACGCAGAAAGAAACTAAGTTCCAATGGTCCGACGCTTGTGAGAGGAGCTTTCAGGAATTGAAATCAAGATTGACTTCGGCACCAGTGTTAACCTTT
Organism: Nicotiana knightiana; assembly: GCA_005239525.1. Classification (NCBI taxonomy): domain Eukaryota; kingdom Viridiplantae; phylum Streptophyta; class Magnoliopsida; order Solanales; family Solanaceae; genus Nicotiana; species Nicotiana knightiana. Next base: position 59,374 of record ML371727.1, on the reverse strand, counting down.
CCAGAGGGCACAGAGGGATTTATGGTTTATTAAGATGCTTCAAGGGTTGGTTTGGGATATGTGTTGATGCAACACGGGAAGGTTATAGCCTATGCTTCCAGGCAACTCAAGAATCACGAGAAGAATTATCTGACGCATGATTTAGAACTCGCGGCAGTGGTGTTTGCATTAAAAATCTGGCGGCATTATTTGTATGGGGTCCATGTGGACGTGTTCTCAGAACACAAGAGTCTCCGATATTTGTTTAAGCAGAAGGAGTTGAATTTAAGGAAGCAACAATGGTTAGAATTACTTAAGGATTATGATATGAACATTTTGTACCATCTAGGGAAGGCGAAAGTGGTGGCCGACGCTCTCAGTCGAAAGTTCATGGGTAGTTTGGCTCATTTGAAAGTGGATCAGAGGCCTATAGCCAGGGAGATTTATCAATTGGCCAGTCTGGGGGTCTGTCTCTCGACCTCAGACGAGGGAAATATTATGGTGCATAATGGGGCGGAATCATCACTTGTAGCGGAAGTCAAGGAAAAGTAGTATATGGATCCAGCATTGGCGCAGTTGAAGGAGGCGGTTTGGAATAACAAGATTTAGGCATTTTCACTCGGTAGCGATGATGGTGTTTTTTGGTGCCAGGAAAGGCTATGTGTTCCTGATGTGGATAATCTTCGGGAGAGGGTGATGGCGGAAGCTCACAATTCCAGGTATTCCATGCACCCAGATTCTACAAAAATGTATCAAGATCTCCGGGAAGTTTATTGGTGGAGCGGTATGAAGAGAGGTGTGGCAGACTTTGTATCTAAATGTCCGTATTGTCAGCAGGTGAAGGTCGAGCATTAGAGGCCCGATGGGTTATCTCAGCTTATGTAAATTCCAATGTGGAAATGGGAAATGATCAACATGGATTTAGTGGTAGGGTTACCTCGCACTCAGTGCAAGTTCGACTCGATTTGGGTGATAGTGGATCGGTTCACGAAATCAGCTCACTTCTTGCCAGTCAAGTCCACCGATACTGCAAAACAGTACGCTCAGTTGTATATCAAGGAAATAGTCAGGCTTCATGGTACTCCAGTTTCTATTATCTCAGATCGAGGAGCCCAGTTCACGGCTAATTTTTGGAACTTTAGCAAGGTTTGGGTACTCAGGTAAATCTCAGCACGGCTTTCCATCCGCAGACTGATGGTCAGGCAGAGCGAGCTATTCAGACGCTTGAAAATATGTTACGGTCTTGTGTGTTGGACTTCAAGGGTAGTTAGGATGATTATTTACCGCTTATAGAATTTGCTTACAATAATAGCTTTCACGCTAGTATTCAGATGGCCCCATTTGAGGCATTGTACGGAAGAAGGTGTAGATCTCCGATTGGGTGGTTCGAGGTTGGTGAAGCAGAATTGTTAGGGCCAGATCTTGTGCACCAGGCGTTGGAAAAAGTCAGAGTCATTCAAGAGAGGATGAAAACCGCTCAGAGCTGTCAAAAATCCTATGCGGACATTCGTCGAAGGGAATTGGAATTCCAAGTAGATGATTGGGTATTCTTGAAGGTATCTCCCATGAAGGGAGTGATACGGTTTGGGAAGAAAGGGAAGTTGAGCCCAAGGTATGTCGGGCCATATCGGATTGCTCAAAGGATAGGACAAGTGGCTTATAGGTTGGAATTACCCCTGAATTGTCATTAGTGCACCCGGTGTTCCACGTGTCTATGTTGAAGAAAGTGGTTGGAGATCCATCAACCATCGTGCTAGTTGAGACTATTGAGATTAATGAAGAACTATCGTATGATGAGGTTCCGGTTTCTATTCTTGATAAACAAGTTCGTAGATTGAGGAACAAAGAAATTGCTTCAGTTAAAGTACTATGGCGAAGTCAGCACGTTGAGGAAGCCATGTGGGAAGCGGAAAATGAGATGAAAGAGAAATATACCAATTTGTTTGAATAATTCTAGTAGTGTTCATCCGAACTGTCATTTCTAAGCAAGTTATATTTTATGTTCAGTTTTGTGCAAAAGCACCCCATCTTCCCCTAATTGCCTTATTGTTGTAATTTCCCAATGTATGCCGAAACTGAACCCGCTGTTACTATTTGGGTAGTGTGCAACCCTTGAAGTAAATGAAAGTTTTGTGAAACGTATGTGTTAGGTAAGTGATTAATAGTTGTGTAGGTTGGTTATGATTAATTGAAATGAATATGGTATATTGATATACTTGGGCTCTATGGGACTCATTAAAATGACCAAGTTATGTGCAAGAATGTGAATCATGTGCAAATTTGTGGTATAAGAAGAAAGATCTATGTGTAGTTGACAAAATGATTGAATATTTACAAATTGTTGAGGTAACAACGTTGTGTGTGAGTTATTGGGTGATTAAAACTGTGTAATGGTGCTTGGAAATGTGTTTCGGGGGCTCTCTGACAGGTAGGTAGGTCTAATTACAAAGGGAACTCTGGCGAAATATTTCTAAAATATTGGAGTTAGTGAAAATCTGGAAGTTTGCATATCATGCTTTCAAAATTAATTGATTTCCAAAATCCTCATTCGAGGACGAATGATTTTTAAGGGGGGAAGGATGTAAAGACCCGTAAAATTTTCTAGTTTAAATTAATGCCCGAATGAGTCCCCGAGTTGTTTTTATTGTAGAAAATTTTAAAACGGACCTAAATTGAGTAAAAAGTACCCCGGGACTTAGAGAATAAAATTTTCCGGAAAGTAGGAGTTATGTGACGCACTATGCGATCGCATAACGTGTATGCGGGCCGCATAATGGTCGCATACACGGGCAGATCACTGCCCTATTTGAGGATAACTATGCGGTCCAATATGCGATCGCATTTCGGTTCTGCGGACCGCATAGCTGTCGCATTGTTGCCCTTTGATTTTTGGGAGTGAGGTTATGCGACGCACTATGCGATCGCATCACGTGTATGCGGACCGCATAATGGTCGCATACCTGGGCAGATTGTTTTCGATTTTGGCCCATCTTGAGGGCCATTCTGCGGTCGGCTCTGTGGACCGCATGACAGGAATGTGATCGCATTCCTGACCGCATTCTTGTGTCGGGCTCCTATTTTTCTAATTTTAAAACCCGACCCCAATTCATTAAACCAGCCCTCCCCTTCATTGTAAACCATTTTCTGAACAAAATTAGAGAGGGGAGAGAGGGTTCTTCAGAGAGAAAGCTTCATCTTTATAAATTGGATTTTCAAAGTCACTCAAGCTTGGAAATTTCGAGTTATCATCTTCTTCTTCATTCTATTAGGTAAGAATCCCCAACCTTTTTCCATTGGTTTTCAGGTTTAAACAAAAAGAAGACTCTCATGAGTTGATTCTTGAAAATATAAGTTGATACCTTGCATGCATGCTCATTAATGTCCATAATCTGGTAAGGGGAGAGGGTTGGGGTAAAGTTCACAAAGAAGGCGTGGTGATCTAATGGGGTCACATAGCATTCAATAAAATGCTTAAACGAGTTCAAATTGTACGCATGATTTCCAATTCTAAGTTGAATATGTTTAATTGTGAACTAGATTAACGGTACAAGTCAGTTCGGTGATTTGTGAGTAAAAGTTAAAAAGGGATTTCGACCCCAGGTATGTATGGCTAACTTTAACCTTTGTAGAATCCTCTTGTTGGGTTCGAGTATACGGTATGAGTACCTTGTTTGAAAATATGTGAATTGATTGTTCAAATGTGGTGAGATGTAAGATTCTATTCTTTGATCGTCCTAGTTGATTGCTATACTACCGTGCTATATGAGATTGTGAAAGGTGTTTTGATGTGCCTATATTATTATGTGCAAAGCTCGTAAAAGCTTGAGGGTATCGATATGAAAGTATGTGTTAACGAATAAAAGAATGTTAATGTGCCCAAGTGTGGGAATGTATATCATGGCTAAAAACCGTGCGTGGTAAGTAATGAAAAAGGGTATTGTGAAATGATGTAAATAGGTTGAACGATTATGGTAACACCGTGTACATGAATTACTGCTTGGTGAGAGTCATTGTGCCTTGAGCTCAAATAGCAAATTTTTTATATGAACTTGTGTTCCTTGAAAGGAAGAATTCTTGTGATTTGATTGTTTGTGGTTGTTGTTACGAAATATGATTGTAGGGTGGGATCGGGTTGCACGCCGCAACAGGAACTAATAAGGATAATGAGATGTGAGGTAATAAGGGTGGTCGAGGTAATAAGGGTGGCCGAGGTAATAAGGATGGAATGTGATCATTATCACTGTTGAAATGAAAATCTGGGAAGCTCTTGAATATGGTGATGTTGAAAGAGAAAAAAGGGAGAGATTGTGAAACTTGTTGATTTTGGTTGCTTCTTTCCACGTGCATTGATTGATTGGTTCTAATACTGTCTCTTATCTGTGTATTGTTTGATTGTACTTGGGATAAAGTCTGTTCATACATACTAGTACTATTCCACAGTACTAACGTCCCTTTTGCCGGGGGCGCTACATTTTCTTATATGAATGTAGGTGATTCTAAAGCAGGTAATTCAGCCCACCGTCAGTAGTGCCTCCTCTCCTTTCCGTCAGCTGTTCTGGTGAGCCCCACTTCCTCCCGGGGCCACGTATGGCTCATGTCGCCTAATTTTGAGTTTATGGTGTAGTGTAAGGTATAACTGGGGCCTTGTTGCCAGCAAGAATTATATAAATCTTTTGTAATCATATAGGCTCCATAGACACAATGTGGGTAGTGTACATATGTATTTTGGGTAAGTAATGGCACGGTTCGGAATCGTGATCCACGTTGGTAAATGTTGTGTGTATTTTGTAATTGTTTTGGTATCATATGTTGGTAATGATAATAAAGTTAGAAATGAATTCAAGTTGTAAGCTTATGCTAAGTTACAAATGGCTATTTCACATGAATAATATATATTGACATCACGGGGTAATGCGTGGGGTAGGAAAGGCAAATCAGGTTCGCTTGACCGGGTTCATTCGGTTAAGCGCCGGTCTCATCCCTCGATTTTGGGGCGTGAAAGGTTTAGACTATTTAGCTGTTTATTTTGCCTAATGAATCCAGTAATTCTATATACTTTATGAAATGTTTGAAAATGGTTGGGATTTTTGGAAAGGAACTGTAATTATGTGATTATTGGCTAGCCTAGTTCCACGGTAGGCTCCATCATGCCCGGTTTAGAATTTGGGGTCATGACAAAAACTGAGTGAAAACGATCTAGAATTGACTTAAATACAAGCTGGAGTTTTACACTGACTTTGTGGGTCCCATAGGTGCTGCTTGCGTTGTCTTGCAAAAATACGAATATCTCTCTACTCCGAGGTCGTATCGACGAACGGTTAAATGTGTTATAAACTAGACTCGTAGATATTCTAATTTGTATGTAGATCAGCCAATAATTCCAAATATATTGGAAGAAAAGATCAGCTACATTTGACCTAAGTTTCAACATATTTATGAATGTAACTTATGATGACTTTTTCCAAAAAAAATTTCACAACTCGCTTGACTTCAAAAAATAACACACGGCTATTATAAGACTATAATAACTCATAACATAATATCCTTATAATTTTAAGAACCCTAGTCTTACCCCAATAGTATATTTTATAACATTCCTAACTTGTCGATTTTTGACGAAACTTATTTTCTTCAATTCGTTTAGCTTCTAAGCCTTCCAACCATCATGGTACTTATTATTAATTATCTTAAATATTTGTAACCTTCATGGTAATATGATTAAATTACTTTATGCACTTTCAAGGATGATCTCATTTTTGAGCTTATATCAATTGACTTACGACATACTCTTACGTACGAAAATATGAGGCATAACAACATTACCCCCTTTTGAATATTTGTCCTCGAATGTTGACCGATGCGCTTATCAGTCTCATAACCTATAGCTCTTACAAATACTTTAATTTTTTCCATTCCATCTAGGCAATGGTTCTGTGAATAAATCCAATGGCCAGGGCATTCCGTCCTTTAGGCCTCTTTCTCACACCACGACTTGTGGTCGGAATTCTTCCAATATTTCAGTTGTTTCTACCTTATGTCATGCAGCATGTACCACTCTGTCATTATATGTGTGCCTATATGACTCTTCTCTACTTTGTCCTCCAGATTTTAGCAAATCTCTAGGCCTCACTTTGTGAACATATATACAGAACTATGACAAGTTGTCCCTCTAGGCATCTATAGGTGTACTGGAGTTCTACGCTCGGTACTTATCGAACTTACGACTATTGCTATATCTTCTTTCATATCCTCGATTAGCTATGCTTATGGATTTACTATATCTATATAGCTTATACCATACCATAACACTTACTTTGATTTATTATTACCGAGGTTTGCTACCTAACTCTAGGTTACTCTCTCGCTACTTATCCTATATGTATAAATCTAAGTCCTTTAGTGCTTCCTCATTACTATTGATCTTAAGAATCACAAACTAATCTCATCTCATAATTTGGAACTTTTATCCATCTATTGTCGACTCACCTTAATTTAATCTATAATCTACCACTGATAACTTGAAACCTCTTATGTAACACATTGTCACTAGGGATCACGTCTCATCGGGGAACATCTGAAGTGATTTTCCTGATCCACCTAGGGCGATACAATACTTCAATAAATGTATTTCATGGCATCCTAACGTGGTTCATCCTATGGGGGGTATTCTATTCGTACAATCCATGAAATCCCTTTTCTTTGAATCATTACCCAATCACAAGCCTAAACATCATCCTCTTATCTATCGCAATTACACCCTTATTTTAACACTAGGGTAGCATTCCATCTCTTCTGAATGCTCCTAGTCTTAAACTCCTCTGAGTTCATTCAGTCCATACTGAGCTTTTTATAAATTACAAAACCATCAGGTCTCTCGTTGTGATGGGTTTAATCCCGTGGACTTACCTACTCTCGTCACTTTCTCACTCACTTTTTCTTATCCTTAATCCTATTTACCTAAAATCTTGTCGTTCTACCATACTTTATCTTCCGACCTACACAAATCTATTTATAATACTCGCAACCTTTCTTTAACTTGCTAGCACCATAGATTTCCTTATGTTATTTTGGAACCTCAAGAGAGACATCACATTGTCTCTAACTCCTCTTAAATCTCTTAACTAGACCACTATGTACCTGGAAACCATAGGCTAGAAGATATTCCACTAATGACACCACTATCATTTCTTGATACGGAATCCCGATGCTTCCAGCCCTCTATATGAAATCTGTACTATTCATAACTTTCTGTACTTGAGTATCTCGTACTTTATTTTTCTTCGCCTTACTTACCATTAAATCTCACATCGTACATCTCGTCTCTTTCATAACCTCTCTTCCACATAGATGGAATTCACATCTACACCTTGAAACTCTACTATAATACTTGCACATCCGGTGCATACACAATCTGGCAGGAGCTTCATACCAACTTCTTATGAGGCTGGTACTCTTCTAACTAGCTTTATCGTAGAGCCATTATAGAATATGTACATTGTACTATATCTCTTGTACCCTGATATTAAGAGTGATTCTGCAATGTTCTAAATCACGATTTTTATAATTATCTAGATCTAATAATCAGACTCCTGATTTACTTAGCTTATGTAACTCGTTAGTTTCCTCTTCTCTCTCAGCCTTTAAGTAGGCTTAAGCTATATTTCGATCTATGGCTCAGGGTAGTAGTTATTACTTTAGCCTTTCGTGGATGCTATGGAATATCCATGATATAATCTTCTAACAATTCAAGATTTTGTCTGTGAAGTGGACTCAATCCTTTCTTTTAACTTATACTGTAGTCTCCTATAGCTGTACCATTGTCAACATATATGCTACATGGATAGCACTCCGAAATCATAAGTGTGTTCATATCTAACTAACCCTGGGTCATTGATCGAATAATTCCTTTCATGCCTTCTCAGCTTTCGTTAAAAGTAAGAAATTACTTTTCCTGGTCGTTCTGCCACTTATTGCATGAATACTTGGCTTATCTTAGTGACCACATATTGAAATTTTGTGCAACTCATATGATCTCGAATATTACTTTGGATTTTACTTCCTGTTTCTTAGTCACGATAGGTGCCACTTTCTTATAGAGCTCATACGATGTTGTAGTGAGACTGTTGTTACAAGACTATTATATATTTAGGTCACTATGCTTAGGTTGAAGCCTTCTTCCTTATTTCCTTAGCTAGTCTTTCGTTGTAGCACTTACGGGAGACTCTCTGACTCTTGAAAAGCTATGAGCTTATCACATCATATACCCGACGGAATTTTTAATGTTCTTACTCACCTATAAATATCCTTAGTTTCTCGTGCCCTTGTTCTCGTAGGGTTACTTCTGAACTCAAATTCTTTTATTTCTGTAACACATTTATGGCAACTATAACTACCTCAACTCTTATCTGAATATTTCTCAAGGATTATGATGTTGTATCTGCGAGACTGAATTTCCTATGCTGGGGTTCACTAGGTTATCTTGCATGATCTGCTGATTTATATGTATCCTCTTGTTTAGCCATAACTAGGCTCTTCCTTAATCAACTACTAACTACTCGTTGTTCTATTCTTGAATCTATATTTTGCGTAATCTATCTTGGGTTGTTTCCTTTGTCTTAACGTAACTCTCACACTGGCTCCTTACGTATCAAGTATTCATTCGTACTTATTTATAAATAACATCATGGAAGGGAGCCCTTACTGCATCTCCCTGCCATCGTTCTTGTATAATGTTTTGGAGTCATAACATATCTGTAGGATTTGAATAAATGCAATCTCACCCCTTTCGCCTTTTAACCGCATTCTTCCTTTACTAGTCCATAGTCGCCTCTTCATCTTTAGCATCTTTTCACATCTTCAATGACTCTTACTCGTCTTGCGGTAACCCTTCTATACCAGGAATAACTAAATATCTTACACACGAGGGTGACACCTAGTGTAACTGGCACACTTAATCCCTTAAGCATAACTCTGCTCACATTGCTTGTTTTAGGGAAGTGTCTTCCTAAATGACCTCTAAAGGTTATTCTTCAGTTGTCCATTCTATCACTTCGGGAACACGATTTCTGAAATTCTTACAATGCCGACTATTATCGAATCTTCGGTCCTTAAATCATGTTCGAATTTTTTTTTCTTGTTTACTATCCTATGTTGATTTCTATTACTCCGGGGGGTCTAACTTAGCCTTTGTAATTACGTTGGAGTTTCCAAATCATTTTCTCGAAATTAGGATATGATTTTAGGGCTTATACTCTTTTACAGTCTCAATGCCTGTCACCTCTTGTCTTTTCCTCTACTTGACTGAAGACTATGTTAAACTTTCATATTATGATTTACCGTTATCATCCTTTTATCACATCTTACTCGTAATGCTTCATTTACTATCTTCTTATTCTCCTGCTAATATCTCTGTCTATTACCTTATTCTGAAAACTTCAACAAAACATCCATTCACTTTTATCTCCCTTTGCTTCATCTCACTGGCTCTTGGGGTCGCCTAATATTCTCTTTTTACTAAGGGCGGGGGTCATACTAAGGTAAATATTTATCCCTTCTAGGATTTCACTGCATGCCTTCTAATATTTCTGTACGTTCTAGTATTCATATCTGACTGTACTATTCTAGAGTGCACCATCTGGTATGCACAACCTAATAGGGCCATGTCGTTAAGAATTCTCTCTCTACTAATGCCCTTACATGTTGCTGAATTAGCTTTCTAGCTAGTTGTAGTTTTCCTAATTTAAAAAATATTAGTACATTAGCAAACATAAGTCCTCATTCAAACTCTTATGACTCGCTCTATAGCACAATTTGTATTTGAAAGATGGGTAACAAACTCCTAAATGCCTTGTAGCTTCATGTTTATATAATGTGGTGCACAACACATCTATAAACATGGCTATACTAGACACGACTTATAAATTCCCTAGAATAAAACTGCTCTAATACCAAGTTTGTCACGCTCCAAACCTGGGGAGGGCTGGCCGGCACCCGGTGCCATAGTTGGCCCGAGCGTACCATTCTATAACTGTGAACTCTAGAGGGGTAACCCTCAACTTAGGTCGATGAGGCATACTTTACAAATCAAGGCCGATGAGTCCACCACGAATGTTTACAACAAGCAATACCAAACTAACATGTACACAGGGATGGCAAGTCCAAAATACTGATATACAAAATATACAGGACTCGTCTACAAGCCTCTAGAGAAAATTGAACTCTACCATGGTGGGGAAAGGGCCTCGACCTACCCATCCAACCTGTATATATAAAATGGACTCCAAGGTCTAGACCTGGTAACTCTAAGGAAGTGGAGCTTACCAACCAAGCTAATGTTTGAGTCTTTATGCTAGGAGGGTCTGTCCAAAATAATGTATCGAGTATGTAAGGTAATAGAATAACTAAAAGCTGAAACTGAACTGATAATATAATAACTGAAAGTAACTGGAGTCAAAGATGATATGGAGATATACTTACCTGTTGATACTGACTCAACTCTGTCAATATAGTAAGTAAAATAATTGTCCGTCCCTACAAGGCTCGGTACATATAACTACTCTGACGTAGAATGCTCCCTCATAGGCGCTCAGCCATACTAGGCTTTGTATATCGGCCATTTTGGACTCTCTCATAGGCACTCGGCCACAGTAGGTTCGATACATAACTCACCATCTGATCTGAGGTTACCCAATAGCGTCCTGCCCACCGAATATAGCTCGGTGGTGGTGAAAATACTATAATATTGTGTATATATATAAACCCTCTACTCTCCAGACTGAAAGAAGACAATACATAACTGAATAGAAGGTCCGAATAATGGAGAATATTGAAACTTATGAGACTAGGATAATGTGAAATAATTCAGGAATATGAACTTCTCTTTATGTTTGTTATCAAACACATGTAGTTACGAGATCATGCCAAAAAAGGTTTAGCCTTAACATACCTTAACCCTGTTGAGTCCTTAATAACTTTCAAGCAACTCTTCAAACAACTCAACTCATTCTACCATAGCATAAGGAGATTCAAAATCATGAGTAATGGCTAAGTCCGTAACTTAAGCTAGTAGCTCGCTTATATAAATTTGGGAAACATCTCCCCTATAAAAAGGGCCTCCTCCAACACCATATACCAAAAAAAACAACCAGAGAAATACAATAAGAACAACATCAACAATAGTGTAAAAAATATTTCATTAACAAGTCATCAACATATCACGACGAGCGGCAAGCTCGGATTGAATCCCTTTAGCACCTTTCAACCCTATTATCATTCATTCTTGAACTTAGTAATATATTCATTATAATAATCAATACCTTTTAAAGGATTTACAACCTTGAACTCAATTTTAATGTTACCTGAAATAGCCCAACACAAGATAATATCATTGTCGACAACTTCCAAGTGCTTTATAGCCATTTCCTTTTCTAGTTACCAATTTCCTCAACAAGATTGACATGTAAACCAACATAATCATACTAAAAATATCATAGCCAACTTACTTTCCATAATTTCCATCCACTTAAAGTTCATAAGAGCAACTTTCAAATCAATCCATCAAAAACAACAACATCTCAAGCTAATCCAAGTATTATCTTTTTTCTTCTTTTTCTTTGAGTTAAAATTATATTCTATTGATACTCAAAATTTTGTACAATAGAGTCCGAGGATCAGCTTTGACAGGCTACTCTAATTACATCACAATCTGCTACTAATGATTTGTGTCTATCTATCCTATACTACTTCTCAATACAGACACTTGTTAAACCAACTATAGAAAGGTTTCTACTTTCAATTCAATATATGGAATCAATCTACGGAATCCAATCCAGCTGTTGTAATGCTTATTTACATTAGCCTATGCGCTTCCCTCTAATATGTATGTGTAGCACTATCTTTCTGCAGATTTGAAGATCATCAAACCTAGCTTTTTCAAATCTAATTATGTTCCTCTCCCTCCAAATCAGTGCAACATTCATGGCAAAAACACAGCTAGTTATAGCAGTTGTTCCTCTTCTGATCTTGGCTTTCTTCCATGCCCATTTCAACTCTGTTTCCCGATCTCCAATGTTCCTCTTATATCCCAGCCATAAACATAGTCTGGACCACAGTTTCTTTGTGTTGGTGCACTCAAAGAACAAGTGGCTAAAGGATTCCAAACTATGTCCACAGAATGCACAGTCTGTAGGAACTTGAATGCCAATCTTCAATAGTCTTTCCACTGTAGCTAGCCTCTGCTGTGCTGCAAGCCATAGGGTGAATCTATATCTTGGATGTATATTTATGTGCAGCATAAAACTTTTTCATTTAGCTCTGGGGTAATCTGGTATCAGCTTCAAGCACATCTATTTAATCTAGAACTTTGCATTCTTGCACATTGTCTGCAGCCTGTTGTGAATGTTTCCTTGGAGTTGTTGATGCTCCATAATCAAAGTTCTGCTTTCTAGTATCTTCCTCACCACTCAAGATGCAGTCTTAGGTGTATCCATCATTTCCACGTTCCTATTCTTTATAGAAGTTGTGCACCCACATTATCCATAAGCAGTCCTTCTTCCTTATTATATCCCACATATGTTTTATAATTACGGTTTGTTCCATATTTTTTATGTCTATTATATTGAATCCTCCAGCAAATGTTGGCCTGCACACCTTTTCCCAAGCCATTAGTGCCTTCTTTGAGATAGTAGCACTACCAGTCCATAGAAATGTTATGCATATTGCTTCAATTGCTTTCATCACATTTTTTGGAAGAACAAAAATCTGTGCCCAATAGGTTTGAATGCCAAATGTAACAGCCTTTATCAGTTGACACCTGCCAGCATAAGATAAAAGTTTTGCTGACCAGCATGTGATCCTTGCTGTTATCTTCTCAGTAAGAGGTAAATATTGATAGACTGCTAGCTTCTTAGAATCCAAGTATTATCTTGTAGTTTATCATCCTAACAACTTAACCAACATACAAGCAATATTAAGCACAATTACTAGGCCTTTATACTCACCTTGTACAGTAGCGAAAACTTTAAATTTCAGCCAAACACAACCGACATTTATCCTCAATTACACCACAACACTATAGGTGTTGTGTTCTCCTATTGAATCAACTTTTGGTGTTCAAGTTGGTGTGTAAGAACTTGTAGTTTGCCTTGAAAATATAATATATATGAGGGAGGGACTTATAATTACCTTAATCAACAATAACAACACAAAACCTGAGGTTAATACACTTTGAAGAACCCTCCAAAACAGTCACAAGATGAAGAACTACGATCTAACAAGCACCACAGGGTTTCTAATGTTGGATTCATGTTTTTATCTTAGATTTTCGCCCTAGAATCATGGAGGAACCTTGGAGAGCATTTAGGAGGGTTTAGGAACTGTTTTGGACGAGAAAAATGAGTAAAAACGATTTAGAATTGACTTAAATACAAGCTGGAAATTTATACCGACTTTGTGGGTCCCACGGAAGCTGCTTATGTAGTCTCGCGAAAACGTGAATATCTCTCTAATACGATATCATATCGATAAACGGTTAAATGTGTTAGAAACTAGACTCGTATATCTTTAATTCGATAGGTAGATCACCCCGTAATTCTAACTATATTGGAAGAAAAGATCAGCTACGTTTGACCTAAGCTTCAACACATTTATGAACATAACATATGATAACCTTTTCCAACTTTTGTTCCACAACTCGCTTGACTTCAAAACATAATACATGACTATCATACAACTAAAATAAATCATAACATAATCTCCTTACAATGTTAAAAACTCTACTCTTACCCCAAAAGTACATGTTATAACATTCCCAACTTGTCATTTTTGAACGAAATTTATGTTCTTCAATTCGTTTTGCTTTAAGCCTTCCAACCATTTTGGTACTTGTTGTTCACGATCTTAAATATTTTTAACCTTCATGGTACCATGATTAACTTACTGTATGTATATGATCTCATTTTTGAGCTTATATATATTGACTTACAACATACTCTTACGTATGAAAACATGGGGTGTAACAACTCCGCGCTGACAATATCGTTAGCCACCCTTATCTCTCTGATATCCACCCATATCACATTGTATAATGCCACCCTTATCACTCCATCCAGACAATAACATTCCACCTTTATCTCTCCGATAGCCACCCGTATCGTTCCGTATAATAGCCACCCTTATCACTCCGCCCTGACAGATTCGCAATAGCCACTGTTATCACTCTGTACATTCAAAAATAATGAGATGCTATCCCCATGCCCCGCATAACAATAACAGTGAAATTCCACCCTTATACTCTGCATAGCAACAACCAAACCACACAACAGTTCATAAATGCATGATAGCACACGACGTATCAACTCGTAACACAAGTGCCCATAAGACACAACCTTTCTAAAGATCCAACAATATTAATATTTCCCACAACAAATATACCACGGCTCAACACAATGTGTATAAAATCTCAATAACAACAAAATGCACAAGAAAGTAACTCACAAGGAACAACACCCTCTTTAACACAACTTCAATTTAAAATAGATTAATGACTTCTGATAACCTCAATTCCAATTAATTGTTTAGGAATAATCTCGATTGTGAAAGTATTTCCATTAAATGGCACACTTTGGATTCTACTGTATGAGTTCGGCTAACAATGAATAAAATGGCATGAACTAGAAACTATGTCAAAATGGATGAGAATAGCCTCGGCAACAAAGGATATTATGTACAACAATTTCAACTAAGAATAACTCAACAATGAAAGAAATTACATAATTGTAAAAGTGGTAACAACTATAAATAAGGCATTTAAAATCAAACTCGACATGTAACGACAACTTCAATAAAGCATGTGATAGTAGACATGAATAAAAGATATAACGTGTGCGAACAATTCCAAATAAATACATCAAAGAAGCCTAAAAGTCTAAACCGGATAATTTTTCACATATAAGCTCGAGTACGTACTCGTCACCTTATGTACACGGCTTTCACAAGACACATATAGAACAACGACTCAAGTCCTAAGGGGTAGATCCCCCACACAAAGTTAGGCAAGATACTTACCTCAAGGAAATATACTGATACTCTACAAATGACCTTCTCATGTAAAACAACCTCTCGAAGGCTCAAATCTAGCAAAAATAACTTCATATCATGAATAAAAACCACAGGAAAATATTTCGGATAATAAAGCTTCGGTATTTAAAGAAAACTAAAAAGTGAACCCCGGACTCACGTCTCGGAATCCAAAAAATTAACAAAAGCTGAAGACCCATTCAAAAACGAGTCCAACCATACAAAAAAATTACTCAATTCCGATCTCAACTCAACCCTCAAATCCTCAAATTATAGTTTGTAAAGTTTGTACAATTTACCCATTGTTTCCAACCCAAAACACTAATTAAATGGTAAAAACAATGATAATTCATGTATACAACCAAATCCGAGTTAGAATAACTTACCCCAATCAATGACTTGGAAATCCCTTCAAGAATTGCCTCAATCCGAGCTCCCAAAGTCCAAATGTGGAATAATACTCTAACCCTCGTTTATATAGTACTAGGTCTGATCTCCCATAGCTTTGACCGCACTTCATCTTATGTGGTCCGCACTTCCAAGTTCTGCGGCCGCGAAGCTAAATTGTGCGGCCACACTTCAGCTGCAACTATACGACTAGTCTTCAGCAAATTGACTATAACTATCTATACAAATTTCCAAATGATGAACCATTCTTTTTCTAGAAATTAGACTCAAAGAGCTACAATTTTTTTTTTGGATCATCTCCAAACTCATTAGAGATTAAAAGATATAAGCTTCCGAAGTCAGACCAACAATCCTGTCGATTTCCTTATTGCAGCACTCAGTGCGGTCCACACTTTGGCCAGTGCCTCCAAAAACTTTTGTTTGCGTCTGCATACGGGCTTTTTCTCAGCACTCCAAAAATGTGCCCTTCGCACTTCAATTGCTCCAAAATATCATCAAAGTGTCGAAATGCCCAAACTTGCTCAAAACTCACTCGAAACACACCCGAGGTCCCGAGACCCCATCCAAACATACCAACAAGTCCTAAATCACAATACGAACT
The DNA here is from genome assembly GCA_005239525.1 of Nicotiana knightiana. NCBI lineage: Eukaryota > Viridiplantae > Streptophyta > Magnoliopsida > Solanales > Solanaceae > Nicotiana > Nicotiana knightiana. The sequence continues at coordinate 43,311 of ML371727.1, read as the reverse complement.
TACTTAAAGTCCCAAATCACATCAAACAACATCAAAATCATGAATCACATCCCATTTCAGTACTATTGAACTTCCAACTTCTTAAATTAATACCAAAAAATACCAAACCAACTCTGATTGACCTTAAATTTTGCACACAAGTCATAAATGACACAACGAACATATTCCAACTTCCGAAATCAAAATCTAACCCCGATATCAATAAGGTCAACTCCCAGTCAAACTTCTCAACCTTTCAAACCTTTAACTTTTTAACTTTTGCCAAAAAAGCATCAAATCAACCTACGAACCTCCAAATCCAAATCCCGGACACACGAATAAGACCAAAATCACCATACGAAGCTATTGGAATTATTAAAACACCATTCCAGAGTCGTCTACACAAAATTCAAGCTCCGGTCAATTCTTTTCACTTATGCTTCTAAAACAAGAATTGTCCTTCCAAGTAAATTCTGAATCATCTGAAAATCGAGCTCGACCACATACGCAAGTCATAATACATAATACAAAGCTGCTCGAGATCTTAAGCCACAGAACAGAATGCTAATTCCCGAAATGACCGGTCGGGTCATTACAATATCCATAATTAGAAACAATTTATTTTTATTGAATGATTTACAGAGACACAAAATATATGTGCCTCATTTCACACCACAAGTTCAAAAGTCTTCTCTTTTTTCTTAAACTCTATGGTCAGTCAAATAGGTACACATATATTGAAACGGAGGGATGCTATACGTGGAGTCGTTATCCTTATCTTTTTGTCACTTCAGGTATGTCTCTATACTCGTTCGAGAACGAACATTTATTTAATAGGGGAAGAATGTAACGACCCGATCGGTCGTTTTATGTATCTGTGCCCTGTTTCCCCTTTTGAAGCTTCTCATATGAGTCTTTGAGGTTTTATGACTTGCGAGGATAGTTGGTTTCGGGGAGGTTTCGAAATGATTTGGATCATTTGGTTCTTAGTTTAGAAGCTTAAGTTGGAAATGTTTACCGAGGTTTGACTTTAGTGAAAAAGACCCTAGAACGATATATTGATGGTTCCAATAGGTTCATATGGTGATTTTGGGCTTAGGCGTATGCTCGGAATTGGATTCGGAGGTTCCAAGGTTGATTTGGCTTATTTTGCTGAAAGTTGGCAATTTGATCATGATATTTGAAGAGAAATTTTGGGGGATTTTGTCTATGTTTTTGAAAAATAAAAAATTTGATATTTGAGAGCCGAATCGAACTCGAATTTGAAAATGAAACACATATGTGACTCGTGAGGTTATGGATAGTCGATACCTACCCTTCGACTCGGGTTCTGGGTGGGCGGGCCTGGGGTTGAATTTGTTTGGCTTTTCAGGAATTGTGTAATGATTTAAGCTTTATTAATCAAAATTTGTTTCTCTTGCATTATTTGATGTTTTTGGTTAGATTCGAGAAGAGTGGAGGTGCATTTTAAAGGAAAAGCTATTTTTGAGTGTTGAATTGGCCTAATCTAGGTAAGTATTTTGCCTAACTTTGTATGAGGGATACTACCCTTATGAAGTGGTCTATTTGCATTATTTGTTTATGTGAAAAGACGTGTACATGAGGTGACGAGTGTGTAGACGGGCTTATGGGTGGTAATTAACTGGATTAGACTCTTAGACTATTAATATGCCTTGAATTGAAGTTGTTGTTATATGAATCACATTTCACTGTTGATTTACTACTCGTACTTTTGCATTGTTGTTCAAATTCTTGTACACATTATTGTTGAGTTGTGGGCTATGTGTTTTTGTGGAAATGCTATTGTTGTTTCAGAAATGTGGTGGCATATGGACATGTGGTATGCGGTTGATTGTTGTGATATGAATGAGATGTGTCTGCGGAGGCATAAGGGTGATGTGTATATTGATGCACAAACAGCGAGATAAGGGGGGCTTATGCGCGTGTTGCTAGTAAGAGGAAATACTTCATTATGATGCACACGCATCGAGATAAAGGGACGAGCGCGTGCAGCTATTTCGGGAAAAATATTTTAAAATGTGAAGATCACATGATGTCTTAAGGGTGGATTGTGACTTGTGATTATAAGGTGTGGTACCTTAGGGTGATTCTTGTTGTTATTCGTGTGATTGGTATGACTTGATGAGTTGAACTTTTCATTGTTTTCCTTAATTCACTTCACTTTTTGTATTACTTGCTTTAGTTAATTTGTTGTATTATTACATGTTTACTCTTTGTTGTCATTTATTTATTTTGTTTTCCGTTGTTAACTACATATCGATATTCTGCACAGGTTTTATGTCTAGAGAGTGTCTTGACTTGAGCCTCGTCACTAATCTACCGAGGTTAGTCTTGATACTTACGGGGTATCATTTGTGGTGAACTCATACTACGTTTCTACACATTTTGTACAGATCCAGGTACCTCAGATCGTGTAGGACTCTAGTGAGTTGATCTAGACATTGTGGAGACTTCAAGGTATACGCGCATGTTGCTCGCATGCCTCTGAGTCACCTTCTAGTGATCATTCGCTACTGTTTATTTTAATTCCAAATAGTATTGTATTTGAGATTTCTATTGAACTCACATTAGCGCTTATGACTCCGTACTAACGGTTTTTGAGATGTATCATTGTTGATGGTTATGGCTATGTTATGGAACATTTCAGTTTTATTTAATAGTTAAGTTGTTTATTTCTCTTGTTATCATCATGTCTTAGGCTTACCTAGTCTTAGAGACTAGGTGCCATCACGATCCTCAAGGTAGGATTTTGGGTCGCGACAATAGGGTTGTAGGGTGATTGTTTACATGCTACGGAAGTTGAAGCCTGTGAGGAGGACTATCCGGTTCATGATTTGGGATTTTGGTAGTTGTTCCAGTGAAGGAGAGGCATTTGGGCTATGAAAGTTCCGACCTTGGTTGATAGATTTGTGATATTGGGCGTCTCAGAGCATTGTGAAGATCTTGCTTGTGTGGTTGCAGTTTTCTTTGTTCGACCGCATCAGAGCTTGTTAGTGTGATGATCTATGTTTGCTTGTCCTTAGTAACACGGTGTGTGGGGTGGTGTTAAGGAGGTAGTCCTTTGTGTGATAGTGTGTTGCGACTTCAGCTTAGATTTATGTTTCTAGGGTGGATGGTTTGACAAAGATGATCTTTCAGGAGATTCTTAGTTTGTGTTTGCTCAAACATACGGATGATACAGTGATGTATCGTTATTCAAGTTATCATTATGAGTGGTGAAGGATAAAGAAGGACCTAATTAGGTATGTCTCACGATGTTTGATTGTCAGTAGGTCGAGAATGAGTAGCAAAGACCGAGTGGCTTACTAAGTAAGGTTTCTATACCTAATTTGAAGAGGGGGAATATGGTTATGGGCTTTGTGGTAGGGCAGCCACAGGCTTTAAGAAAGGTTGGTACGACTTGGGTCATTGTGGACAAATGACTAAGACTGTGCATTTCATTTTGGTGATGGCTACTGACGTTTTGGAGGGTTTTGGGTGTGACAAGAAGGGTTTGCTTGAGCCACAAAGGGAATGTGAATGCTTGATTATAATATTGGTGTACTATACGGTCTTGAGTTTTGGATGTGTTGGTGAATCTTTCAGTTGTTCATTGATGAAATAAAACAAATTCTTGCAGTCGTTGTACGAGTGTAGACATGGGAGAATAAATTGATTCCATAGCGATGGTGCTCATGGCAAAGTCATAGAAATATTTGAAGCTACACAGACGGGCTATCTCCTATAACAAGGTTAGAGGTGGTACGATTTCTTATGAGGTTATTGTGAATGGATTTACCTTCTATCCAATAGGATATACGTACTATAATGAGAGTCGGGATCACTTGAGGTAGATATAACGAGTTCCACGAGGTTGTGTATGCATTTGGACTGATAATTTGAGATGCATTATGGTTGGTGCAACATGAGCTTATGAGAAATTCAGCTGAGTAACATTGTGAGGTTATGGTAACCAGGGAGGAATGGTCATTGTAGGTTCTTGGGGTTATGTGATTGTGGCTTAAAGACAAGTGGAGGAGCCTACCATCGATGATTGAATCACATGGTCATTTGTTGTTGCAATGTTGGACTTCAGGGCACTTGTGGATTAGTTATGGCTGAGGAGGATGACTTCGAGATTGATTCGGGCAAGGAATTTGCTGGAGGCGTGTTATATTTCACCTGGTTGTTATATGTAGGTTATGGAATGGTTCAAGTTGGATAATCCTTGGTGGGTGTAGTTTGTAAAGGGAAAGGATTAGCCTGATTGTTCTTTGGAGTATTCATGTTCTGTTAGGGCACTAATCGTTCGACATGTTTGGCTATGTATTCGAGACTGGGTCAGAGTGGGTGGCTCTCGAGGATGGTTCTAGTGAGTTCAAGGTTCAAGGTGTGGTACCTAAGGATTCTTGGATTCATCGTGTGGCTGAGGAGTTGAGATTGACGTTGGATTGTGGGAGAGACTTGGGGTATTTTTATAACACTTTTGGTTCTACGAGGCAGAGTTTGAGAGGTGGAAGGAGCAACTTCCGATTTATAGAAGATATTTTCATAGCAATTATTTGAGTTTGAGGTACTATTGGGTGTATAAGAGGGAATATGGTGACTTACACTTTTTAGGATGACGAGATTTCATGATAGAATCACTTGGGATGAATTTTTATTGAGGTCCATAGTATATTGGGAAAGAGAAGTGTTGTCGTGAAGGCGGGTCATGAGTAACCTGAAGAAGTTGGGTCCAGTTAGCAGTGACTTAGGCCAGCATTATAATAGAGATGATCGGTTCCTTTGGTACAATTGGGCTTTACAAATGTTATTGTGGCAATACCTTTCACTTGGGCGGTTTGTGTGACTTGATTGATATAGAAGGTTCGGTTCTGATGGCTTGGTTATGTATAATTGGATTCCGAAGTTTTTGATGATTTTGACCACGACTTGAGGTTGATGTACTCTACGGGTATGTGGAGGTTATTGTGTATTGTGATTTTTCTCATGAATTGTGTTAAGTGGAAGATTTATGGTCGATGTAGTGTGTATCCTACTTGTGATTCTGAGTTGATAATAGGATTCTCGTATTTATATGTTGTGGTATGACAAATGCAGTGAGTCATGGGGGATTGAGATTGAATGGACAAGGTTGATGTTCAGTTTTGAAAGGAATTTCATGAGATCTAGACAAAACCCCTAATTTCTACCTTTAAACTACTAAATTTAAGAATAAAAATCAATGTGTGACAATGGAAATACATCAAAACTAGTTGAAAAGCACTAACCAATGAAGTTGGGATGAAAATCTCTTCAAAAATCTCTCTAATCCAAGCTCTAGGGTTCAAAAATAATAAGGAACAATGAAATCCCGACTTACAACTTTTATTTAACTGGGTGTCAGGTGCTCTTTGCGTTCGCGGAGCACCTGCCGCGTTTTCATAGCACAGAGGCTAGTGGTCCTTCGCGTTCGTGAAATCTTCATCGTGTTCGTGAAGGCATTTCCCTAGCCAAGCCTCCGAGTTTGCATCCCAGGGTTCGCGTTCGCGATGAGGAACCATCAGCCTTCCCCAGACATTTCCCAAACCTACGGGATCGGGTAGCGGCTCCACAAATCGTGAAACACTGATGTACTGGCAGAAAAATCAGCAATTTAACAAGGCCAAAAATGGTCCAAAATCAATCCAAAACTCATACGAGCCCCTCGGGCCCCAACCCGAACATGCACACAAGTGTAATAACATCATGCAAACTCTCTCTCTCTACCTCAAATCATCAAAAATCACGAATCAATCATCAAAACTTGAGATTTTTCAAAGTTTAAGCTCATTTGTTAAACTTTTCACATAAAGCGCCGAAACACCTTCGGGTCTCCCGATACCCTAATCAAACATGTGTACAAGTCCAAAAACATAATTTGAACCTACCGGAATCGTCAAAACACTGATCCAAGGTCTTTTACCAAGAACGTTGACCGTGGTCAACTCTAGTTATTTTTAAAGCCAACATTTTATTTAAAATTTCACATAAAAACATTCCAAAAAATGACATGGACAATGCTTGAAAGTCATATAACATTCAATGAAGCTATCATAGGTCTCTAAACATAAAAATAAAGGCTAGTACTCAAAACGACCTATTAGGTCATTACAATATGTGTCACTGATGAGGACACTATGGATTTGGGAGGTTATGTACCAATTTTGTGTTGATCTGAATCGGTTTGGGTGCCTGTTGGGAGGTCTAATGAGAATGGCTAATCAATACTGGATGAGATTTTCTTACTCAGACAGTTTTCTCTCTAGGTGTGTCATTGAGCCAAAAAGATGTTATTCTTGTCCTAATCTATTTCATGTATTACTCCTAAGGATGTGATAGGTTGTGAGGTTACTTGACTATTTACACGTGTGTTGTGGGTCGTCTTAGGACTAATGGTGATATAGGAGCAAGATGGCTCCTAAGATGTTGATTTGCTTATTGCACTGTAGTTGTGCTTGTCTTTTGTAGCGCTCTATGTTATCTGTCTTCCGTTCATTATGTTTATTCACAGTGCTTGATGGTTGTTGATACATATGTGTTTGGTGAGCATGAGGATTCTCGCTCATGGGCTTTTTAGTGTGGAGCAATATGATGATTGGATCGAGTTGCACGCTGCAATGATGTTATGTTTGGATACGATTTCTAGTGCATACTCCATATGTTTTGTTTCTACCTTGTGGGATGGATTCATGGAATTGTGATTTTGTGATTGTATTTATCAAGGATAGTTCTTTCATTGGTTGTTTTTCTGTTATTGGCTACATTTGAGTTGTCGCTTGTTTGGTGAATGCATTGCATTATATGCGATTCTAAGTGGCATTTGGTGTGGCTTGTTGGTCGGGTAATTTGTACCGGTTGAGGCGAGGTTATTGGACCTGGAATTAGTGCAATCGAACTAGGATAAGGTATGTTTGGAAGAAGAATATTATTAGTCAGCTCAGAGTTTGCCAGTGGTTCTTGTTGGACAAAAGAAATCCTCGACTTGTTGATTTGACAGGTGGTTATGAGTTTCTACAGGTTTCTTTCATCAATAACATTGTTGCGAAGGTTTGGAATAAGGTTCTATTTGATATGAGGCATATTACCGGTATTGGGTTGGTAGTGAGCAACTATTGTGGTCAGAAGATATCGCTATGGGCATATGAGCGATGGCCTACGTCGTGTGTTTTTATCTTGCAAACATATTGATGGTTTTATACGGTTCATTGGGGTTTATACAGTGTATGTATGCAAGGATCGGATGTAAGAGGGAGTTTCAAATGTTGGAGTTGGGTTATAAGGATTGTAAGCTAAGGTTCAATGATGAGTCTTCAGTTTCATTGTGTTAATGGACTTATATGGATTAAAGTTTCATGTGACCGCTCATGGGTGTGTGTATAATGAGCTCGTATAGTTGTTTGATGGCTTGGGAATGACTTCTAGTACGTTCGAGGATGAAGATATGTTTTAGTGGGGGAGATATAATGACCCGACCAGTCGTTTTGACTTTTAGCATTACGTTTGGTGGTTTGAGACCTTGAATAGCTTCGTATGATGTATTATCACTTGGTCTCGATGTTCGAGAGGTTCGAGATTGATTTGGAAGATTGGTTCTCACTTTGGCAGCCTTAACTTGGAAGAGTTGACTAAGGTTTGACTTTCGAGTAAACGACCTCGGAATTAGGATTTGATGGTTTCAATAGGTTCATATGGTGATTTTGGACTTGGGCGTATGTTTGAATCCGAATTTAGATGTTTCCAAAAGGTTTTGACTTTATTTTTCAAAATTTGGGAATTTGAAAAATTAGAAAGTTCATAAGTTTGACTAGAAGTTGATTTTGGTGTTATCAGACTCAAATTGTAGTTTTGTGTCACGACCCCAAATCCCAACAAGATGTGACGGTGCTTAACACTACTTACTAGTTAAGGCAACATTCAATAAGCAGGAACAAACTTAAATAACAGAAATAAATAGTATCAACAACTGAATAATCATAAATAACTTAAGTCAATAGAAATAACACAACTACAACTATCCCATGATCTGGAGTCAACAAGTACATGAGGACTATAGAATTTAACTACAAAATCTGATCCTAAAATATAGTATTGTCTGAAAGATAGAACAACAATAACATAAGCTAAAAGAAAAAGGACTTCAAGGCCTGTGATCGGAAACAACAGCCACCTCTAAATATCCAAGAAACTGGTACTAAAGCCACTTTACCAATCACCTCTCTCAACAACACATGTATCTACACATCAGACTGTAGTATGAGTACAACTAAACTCTTGTACTTAATAAGTAACAAACCTAACCTCAGGCTGAAAGCAATAACAAGCTTGTAAAGGTACAATATTCAATATCAATGGCCAACAAAAACAATAATAGTATAGTAACGACAAAATGAAAGATAGCTCAAATAATATCAAGTTCGATGTTTCACAATAAGAGAAGAAATAAGCATGATTTTCAAGAATATCAGTTAAGGCATATCACCTAAACATTGTTTTAACAATTTAATTGTGTTTTCAAGTTCAACACATCAAATAGAGGCATCATGTACCAATATGCATGAGGGAAGAACACAATTTGGTACCTGCATGACAAGTATACATGCCAGAATCAACAATATCAAAGTTAAATCATCAAGTATATCTAATATCAACACATGTGTAGTGCCAGGCACAATTTTCCTTCAATCATCACACAACAACACTTGACACTATAGGGGTGCTAGACACAATGTTACACCCCATGTTTTCGTACGTGAGAGTACGTCGTAACTCAATTGATGTAAGCTAAGAAATGAGATTATATTTGGAAGCACATAAAGTAAGTTAATCATGTTACCTTGGAGGTTGCAAATATTTAAGATCATGAATAATGAGTATCAAGAAGGTTGGAAAGCTTAGAAGCTAAACCAATTGAAGAAAATAAGTTTCGTCGAAAGTAGACAAGTTTGGAATGTTATAACATGTACTTTAGGGTGAGACTATGGTTCATTACATGATAATGAGGTTATTCTGTGATTTATGTTTTTCGTATGATGGTCGTGTGCTACATTTGAAGTCAAGCGATTTGTGGAACAAAAGTTGGCAAAGGTCTTCACAAATTACATTCATAATGTGCTGAAAATTAGGTCAAATATAACTGAGATTTTATCCCAATATACTTGGAATTATGGGATTATCTACCTACCAAATTGAATATATATGAGTCTAGTTTCAAACAAATTAAACCGTTCATAGATATGACATAGGAGTAGAGATATATTTACAATTTCGCAAGACTGCGCAGACATCATAAGTGACAAGTAGGTGGGTCACTAAAGCTTTTTGAGCAATACATTTCGTGTGTTATATGAGGCCTTATTGTGAAATATTATATACCAAATTTAATTTCTTGGAATGTAGTTTCCTAATATTTTAACCGTTTATTCATACTACATCCGGATAAAAAGATATAAGCGTCGGAAGATGGGCCAATGCTAGGGTGCCAAGCTAGCACCTCTTTGACTTTTCCAAAGTTGATATATATGTGTCTTAGGTCGGATTTCTCTTCATTTTTCAGTATAACACGACCATATAACACCCATAAACATATCCTTAAGCTATATTCTAGGGTTTCAAAGAAGATTATCATCCCGGGCATGAAATCAAGAAGCGATAACATCAAAACGATCCCTACGACGTAAGTGTCATTATACCGCCTCTCTTTTTTCTTTGTTGCTAGAGTTTTGGAAGGTACTTCAAAGTTAATAAACATCTAATATCTGTATTTAAGTGTTTAAATATCAAGTAAGGTTGATAAATGTATTTCCTAATAGTTAGAACGCACGGGACGGTGATCGGAAGCCGTGAGTTCGAGTTATTTGACTTGTAGTGGACTGTTTGTGGGTTTTTTTGTGTTGGCCTCTTGTGCTGATATTTTATGGAGTTTTGGAGGATAAAAGGTGTTGGAAAACAACACATAATGAAGGAATGGTGGGCTGGTTGTTCGTCATTATTTTTGTTAAGGTCGTTTGACACTACTACGGTGGTCGTTTTCTGTATGAAGAGATTGCGGTGTGTTGGGCTGGTTTGTAGTATTTTGTGGTGTATATCAGGCTGGAAAATAATTTATATATGTTGTTGTTGTCTTTTTCTTGTGTTTTTTGTGTTATCTTGAATTTGGAGGAAGTAAGAATAATAGGGGAGATGCTGCCCGTTTTTATACAAAAAAAAGTTTGTCATTCGTTGTGCGATAGTTGTACCTTTCGTAACTTAATGATAGTGTTATTATCGTTGTTGTACATTAAGGGGAGAAGAGGCGATTTCAACTTGGTGATTGGATAGATTGTGATAAGGTATGTTAAGGCTCTTCCTTCATTCTTTTGGCATGATCTAAAGTGAAATGAATGTAAACGATACGCTATTTAATAATGAATCTACTCCTAGAAACTAAGGTAGTCCATATTTTTCTATCATTACAAAGTTATTCTAAGAAAGTATGTATAGTCCTTGAGTCCTAGTGAAGTTCATATTCATGGTATGATGTCCATAATGTTAATAGAAGGTACAACTACCTTACGTCACTCCAAAAGGTTTAGAGCGTGATTCCATGAGTCCAGCATGCATTATATATAGTATCTATTTTACTCTACCGAGCCGCGGTATAGTCGGTCGGGTATGGCACCTATTGTGATACCACTGATCAGTTGGGTTTACCGAGCTCCACGTGGCCGGGTATGATTCTACCGAGTCTTATGATGGCCGAGTATGTTTTTACCGAGTCCTCTACGAGGCCGAGTATGATATGATGATGATGATGCCCACAGAGGCGGATATTTTTAAGAGTTGATGTATATATATGTATCATGCATTTCATGTCACTATCTCTCAGAGGCACTCAGATGCTACAGGTTGTATCTCCTACATCTCTTTACATTACTGTTCTTAGTTATGATTTTCTGCCTTACATACTCAGTACTTTATTCGTACTGACGTCCCTTTTTCTTGGGGATGCTGCGTTTCATGCCCGCAGGTCCCGATAGACAGGTTGACAGTCCTCCTAGTAGGCTATCAGCTCAGCGGAATGTGTTGGTGCACTCCACTTGCTCCGGAGTTGCCTATTTGGTCAGTATGACTGGGACATGCATTGACTGGTATGGCGGGGCCCTGTCCCGACCTTTATGTTATTTATGTACTCTTAGAGGCTTGTAGACAAATGGCAGGTATATGGATACTTGTATGGCCTTGTCGGCCTATGTTTTGAGTTTATAAATGGTCATTTCAGCCTTATAGGCACGTAGGTCACATATATAAGTTTCTATATCATGTTAGGTCGTCCTATATCTAGCATTCCCTTATGTTTTATTTCAGTTATATCATGATGACTATTTTGGCAAATTTACCCGTGATAGTATGATAAGAAAGATATGTTATGTTAGTACTCGGTTTAGTAAGGTACCGGGTGCCCGTCGCGGCCCATAGGTTGGGTCGTGACATAAGTGGTATCAGAGCAGTTTTGTCCTAGGAATGTCTACAAGCCGTGTCTAGTAGAGTCTTGTTTATGGGTATGTTGTGCAACACACTTATAAGCAGAAGGCTACAGGGCATTTAGGACTGTCACTCTTTCTTCTTACTCTAGATCGTGTGGTAGAGCTCAGTCGTAAGAAATCAATTTCCTAAATTCTATCTTATTCATAATACGATGATGCCTATATCTAGAAAGACAACTGGTAAGAGGTTGCATGTGGGTGTGAATGAGTTGAGTCAGAGGAACTCGATTTTGCATCATGCTTATGATGAGTAAGTATAAGGTATTCAGTAGATCATGTGAGTACTAAGACGGGTAAGCCTCTTGATAAGGAGACCTAAGGAAAATAAAATATATCCACCCCTATGGTGAAAGGCAATGAGAGATTTAGAAGATAGAAACAAGTTTCAACAAGTAAAAGAAATAAGATGAAGAAGGGTATGAGGCGCCCAATTAATGAAGATTGTCAGTATTTACGATTCAAGCAGAGAAATACAAGCATTTTGAATTACCTACAATTGTAACAGAGGTATGTAAAATTTGCCACATCCGCCTCAGTTATGCTCCAAGGGAGACAACATATACAGTTAAGAGAAGAAAGGGATATCAAGATTGAGTTAGGGTTGAAGTAACCCAAAAATGATGGATGATTATTATCATTAGCTAATATTTCCAAAAGATAGTGCAAACGTGGTAATAGATCTCCTTGCAAGACATCCAGATGTTGCACTTTATAATAGAATAGCCAGATATGAATATTAGAATGTTGAGAAATTTTAGAAGAAATGCAGTGGAATCCTAGAAGGGATAAATATTCATCATAGTATGACTCCTGCCCCTAGTAAAAAAAGAGAGAGAATGTTAGGCGTCCCAAAGAACCAGTGAGATGAACCAGGGGGAGCTAAAAGTTAAGGAATGTTTTGTTGGAGTTTTCAGAATAAAGTGATAGACATAAATGTTAGCATGCAAAAAAAAGAGAGTTAATAAAACATTATGAGTAAGATGTGATACGTGGATGAAAACGGTAGGAAACAAAAGGACAGTATTACCGAATATAGTCAAGGGAAGGAAAAGACGAGAGGTAACAGTCCTTGAGGCAACAAAAGAGCATAGGTCATAAATTCACATCCTCATTTCGAGAAATAAGTTCGTGACTGTAACGTGATTGCCAAAGGGAAAAGTTAGACCCCAGAGTAATAGAAATCAGTATGGGCTGGTGAACAAGATAAACTAAACATGAATTAAGGATCGAGGGAATTGGTAATAGTCGGCATCGTGAGAATTTCAGAGATCGTGTTTGGAAAATAATAGAATGGACAACGGAAGAATAACCTTTAAAGTTCATTCAAGAAGACGCCTTCCTAAAGCAAGCACTATGAGCAGAGTTAAGCTTAAGGAACTAAATATGCTAGTTACACCAGGTGTCACCCTTATGCGTAAGAAATTAAATTATCCTTGGTATAGAAGGGTTACCGCAAGACGAGTAATGTGTCAGTGAAGATGTGAAAAAAATACCAAAGATGAAGAGGTAACTATCGAATGGTAAAGGAAGAATGTGGTAAAAAGGTGAAAGGAATGAGATTGCATTAATTCAGATCCTACAAATATAATATGACTCCAGAACATTATGCAAGCATGACGTCGGGGAGAATCAATAAGGGTTTCGCACTTGATGATATTGTTAAATAAGTGGGAATGAACACTAGATACATAAATACGAGAGGTAAGTTAAGACAAAGGGCATAACCTAAGAGGCATTACATAAAATACAGATATGAGAGTGGACCAACGGGTAGTCTGTAGTTGACTTAGGAAGAGCCTAGTTATGGCTAGATAGGAGGATACATACAAATCAGTAGATCATGCAAGATAAACGTAGTGAAACCCAGCATAGGAAATCCAGCCGCTCAGATACGACATCGTAATCCTCGAGAAATATTCAGATAGGAGTTGGGGTAGTAGAAAGTACCAAATAAGTGTTACAGAAATAAAAGAGAGTGCCACTAGGGAGACAACTAAAATTTCGATTCAGAAGCAACCCTATGAGCACAAGGACGCGAAGGTAAGTACCTAAGGATAATAATAGGTGAGTAAGAACATCAAAACTTCCTTTGGGTATATGATGTAATAAGCTCGCAACTTTACAAGAGTCGGGGGGTATCCACTATGTAGTACAACGAAAGACTAGCTGAGGAAATAAGGAAGAATGATTCAACATAAGCATAGTGACCTAAAGAAGAAATGTTCTTATGACAACTTTCTCACTACAATATTGTATACACTCCATAAGTAAATGGCACCTATCGTGGCTAATGAACGGGAAGAATAAAAAAAATCAAGAGTTGATAATTGAGATCATATGAGATACAGGGAACTTCGGTATTCGTGGGCACTAGGATAAGCCAAGTATCCATGTAGCAAGTGACAGAACAACCAGGAAAAGTAATTGCTTACATTTAAAGGCAACTGAGAAGGCATGAAAGGAAATCTATGGTGCTAGCATGTTAAAAGGAAGGTTGCGAGTAGTATAAATAGATATGCGTAGGTCACAAGCTAAAGTATGATAGAGCAACAAGATTTTAGCTAGACAGGAGTAAGGATAAGAAAAGGTGAATGAGAAGGTAACGAGAATAGGTAAGTCCTCGGGATTAAACCCATCACAACAAGAGAGCTGATGGTTTCCATAAATTTATAAAAAACTCAGTATAGCATGAGTGAACTCAAAGGATCTTAAAAACCAGGAGCATTTAAAAGAGATAGAATGCTACCCTTGTAGTAAAGTAAGGGTGTAACTGTGATAAATAATAAGAGGATGACGTTTAGGCCTTTGATTGAGTAATGATTTTGAGAACAAGTATTTCATGAACTGCACAGGATTATAATACCTCCACAGGATGAATCACATTGGGATGCTATGAAATACAGCTATTGGAGTATAGTATCATCCCTAAGTGGATCAGAAAAATCACTTCATATGTTCCCCGATGAGCCGTGAGCCCTAGTGACGATATATTATATAAGAGGTTCCAAGTTATCAGTGGAAGATTATAGATCAACATTAAGGTGAATCAATAATAGATGGATGAAAGTTACAAATATGAGATGAGATTAGGTTGTCATTATTAAGATGAACAGTAATAAGGAAGCACTAAATGGCTTAAATTTATACATATAGGATAAGCAGTGAGAGAGTAACCTAGAGTTGGGTGGCATACCTCGATAATAAAAATCGAAGTAAGAGTTATGGTACAGTATGACCGACCTAGTTGTGGTAAAGCCATAAGCATAGATAACTGAGGCTATGAAACAAGATATAGCAATAGTCGTAAGTTCAACAAATTACCAAGCAAAGAACTTTAGTACAATTATAGATGCCCAGAGGGACAGCTTGTCATAGTACTATATATGTTCACAAAGTGAAGCCTAGATATTGGTTAAAATCTAGAAAAAAAGGAGATAAAAGTCGCATTGGCGCACATTCAAGGTTAGAATCGTACATGTTTGAAAGAAGGTAAAAACGGTTATGAGATTGGGAGAATTTCGACCACAAGTCGTGGAGTGAGAAAGAGGCCTAAAGGGGGGAATCCCCTAGCCTTTGGATTTATTCACCGAACAACTCCCTGGATGGCAAAGACAATATTAATGTATTCGTAAGAGTTATTTCTTAAGAGACGGATAAGTGCATTAGTCAACATTCGAGGACGAATGTTCCAAAGGAGGGAATGATGTTATTCCCCATGTTTTCGTACGTGAGAGTACGTCGTAAGTCAATTTATGTAAGCTCAGAAATACGATTATATTTGGAAGCACATAAAGTAATTTAATCATGTTACCTTGGAGGTTACAAATATTTAAGATCATGAATAATGAGTACCAAGAAGGTTGGAAAGCTTAGAAGTTAAACCAATTGAAGAAAATAAGTTTCGTCGAAAGTAGACGAGTTTGGAATGTTATAACATGTACTTTAGGGTGAGACTACAGTTTATTACATGATAAGGAGGTTATTCTATGAGTTATGTTTGTCGTATGATGGTTGTGTGCTACGTTTTGAAGTCAAGTGAGTTGTGGAACAAAAGTTGGCAAAGGTCTTCACAAATTACATTCATAATGTGCTGAAAATTAGGTCAAATGTAACTGAGATTTTCTCCCAATATACATAGGAGTAGAGATATATTTGCAGTTTCGCGAGACTGCACAGACATCATAAGTGACAAGTAGGTGGGTCACTAAAGCTTTTTGAGCAATACATTTCGTGTGTTATATGAGGTATTATTGTGACATATTATATACTCTTGGAATGTAGCTTACATTTATTTTAACCATTTATTCATACAACATACGGATAAAAAGATATAAGCGTCGGAAGATGGGCCAATGCTAGGGTGCCAAGCTAGCACCTCTTTGACTTTTCCAAAGTTGATATATATGTGTCTTAGGTCGGCTTTCTCTTCATTTTTCAGTATAAAACGACCATATAACACCCATAAACATATCCTTAAGCTATATTCTAGGGTTTCAAATAAGATTATCATCCCGGGCATGAAATCAAGAAGCGATAACATCAAAACGGTCCCTACGACGTAAGTGTCATTATACCGCCTCTCATTTTTCTTTGTAGCTAGAGTTTTGGAAGGTACTTCATAGTTAATAAACGTCTAATATCTGTATTTAAGTGTTTAAATATCAATTAAGGTTTATAAATGTGTTTCCTAATAGTTAGAACGCACGGGACGGTGATCGGAAGCCGTGAGTTCGAGTTATTTGACTTGTAGTGGACTGTTTGTGGGTTGTCTCGTGTTGGCATCTTGTGCTGATGTTTTATGGAGTTTTTGAGGATAAAATGTGTGGGAAAATAACACATAATAACGTAATGGTGGGCTAGTTGTTCGTCGTTATTTTTGTTAAGGTCGTTTGACACTACTACTGTGGTCGTTTTATGTATGAAGAGATTGCGGTGTGTTGGGTTGTTTTGTAGTATTTTGTGGTGTATATAAGGCTGGAAAATAATGTATATATGTTTTTGTTGTTTTGTTCTTGTGTTTTTGGTGTTATCTTAAATTTGGAGGAAGTAATAATAATAGGGGAGATGCTGCCCGTTTTTATACAAAAAAATCTTGTCGTTCGTTGTGTGATAGTTGTACCTTTCGTAACTTAATGATAGTATTATTATCGTTGTTTTAGATTAAGGGGCGAAGAGGCGAGTTCAACTTGGTGAGTGGAAAGATTGTGATAAGGTATGTTAAGGCTCTTCCTTCATTCTTTTGGCATGATCTAAAGTGAAACGAATGTAAACGATGCGTTATTTAATAATGAATCTACTCCTAGCAACTAAGGTTGTCCATGTTTTTCTATCGTTACAAAGTTATTCTAAGAAAGTATGTATAATATTTGAGTCCTAGTGAAGTTCATATTCACAGTATGATGTACATAATGTTAATAGAAGGTACAACTACCTTACCTCACTCCAAAAGGTTTAGAGCGCGATTCCATGAGTCCAGCATGCATTATATAGTATCTATTTTACTCTACCGAGTCGCGCTATAGTAGGCCGGGTAGGGCACCTATTGTGCAACCACTGATCAGTTGGATTTACCGAGCTCCATGTGGCCGGGTACGATTATACCGAGCCTTATGATGGCTGGGTATGTTTTTACCAAGTCCTCTATGAGGCCGGGTATGATATGATGATGATGATGCCCACAGAGGTGGATGTTTTTAGGAGATTATGTATATATATGTATCACGCATTTCATGTCACTATCTCTCAGAGGCACTCAGATGGTACAAGTTGTATCTCCTACATCTCTTTACATTACTGTTCTTAGTTATGCTTTTCTACCTTACATACTCAGTACTTTATTCGTATTGACGTCCCTTTTTCTTGGGGACGTTGCGTTTCATGCCCGCAGGTCCCGATAGACAGGTTGACAGTCCTCCTAGTAGGCTATCAGCTCAGCGGAAGGTGTTGGTGCACTCCACTTGCTCCGGAGTTGCCTATTTGGTAAGAATGATTGGGACATGCATTGACTGGTATGGCGGGGCCCTGTCCCGACCTTTATGTTGTTTATGTAATCTTAGAGGCTTGTAGACAAATGTCAGGTATATGGATACTTGTATGGCCTTGTCGGCCAATGTTTTGAGTTTATAAATGGTCATGTCAACCTTATAGGCGCGTAGGTCACATATATAAGTTTCTATATCATGTTAGGTCGTCCTATATCTAGCATTCTCTTATGTTTTATTTCGGTTATCTCATGATGACCATTTTGGCCCATTTACCCGTGATAGTATGATAAGAAAGATATGTTATATTGGTACTCGGTTGAGTAAGGTACCAGGTGCCCGTTGCTGCCCATAGGTTGGGTCGTGACACAAAAATCCCTCACCCAGCACATATGCGACCCTGTGCATGTGCCAACAGTTAATACCTTACTTCGGAGGGACAGGTCTTTGCAAGGGCTAATCGGATCAAACCAATAACGATTTATACAAGCTAAATCTTCTAATCGATAATTAGGCCAAAGAAAGAACTTCAGTTTAATTAATTCATTTTTCTCTTTATAAAGAGGTTTCCTTTTATCCAAAAATCTAAGTCGATGCTCAATATTATTTAGCCCAATATGGGGTCTGGTGCACACGTCACCTCATAACCAATACCACTTAGACCAACGTGGGGCCTGCGCATGCGTCACCTCACTATTAGTATAAATCCTCTCTCTGACACAAGATCAGTCATCAACCGCTCAAGTCTCAAATATTCACATCTCACAGTACTCAGCTCGGGTCGTGTCACACATATAAGGGTATCAACAACATGTGAGATAGAATGTAAAGAGTGCATAGAGACTGAGTTATAATACGCGGGTGTAACATCATGACCGAGAATATGACTATAATTAAGGCAAACAACTCAATATAGCAAGAACAGCCCTGTCGTATCTCAAATAGATAAGAATATAGCCTAGACTTGATTTCAAACATGAATAATAGGTCACGTAGTCATACAAGTCAGGAAAATATGGAAATAAAGAGGCATGTTAGCAAAACAAGGCACATAATAGCCTAAGGTCTACCTGGATCATGAATAACCCTGGTGTACGCACATACGCCCGGCACCTAGCATGTACGTCACCCCCAATATATCTCAAATATCATCGCAAACGGGGAAATGACCCTCTAACCATGTTTATTCAAGTTACTTTTTTCAAAGCGCATGAACCAATACTCCAAATATCTTCCCACGCGAATCAGCCTCCAAACGGCTTGAATCTAGTAAAAACAACTCAATAACATCAAATACGACTATAGAAATCAATTCCAAGTAATAAAGCTCCAATCTTTGTCGAATTGCAATAAGTAAATCACGACCCGCACCCTGGAACCCGACAAATGTCACAAATCCTGACTACCCATTCGAATACGAGTCCAAATATACAACTTTCATCCAAATTTGACACCGGATGGGGGTTTAAATATCTATTTTTCACTCTCCAAAACCATAGTCAAAATCCCCGTGTTTTCTTTCAAAATCCCATTAATCTATATATAATAATCCATGGGGAAACAAGATACTCCCTCTGTTTCAATCTATGTGTACCTATTTGACTGAACACAGAGTTTAAGAAAAAAGAGAAAACTTTTGAACTTGTGGTATAAAAGGAGGCACATATATTTTGTGTCAGTATAAATCATTGAATAAAAGTAAATTGTTTCCAATTATGGTAAGTAGTCAATCTTTTTGGCACGGGTGAAAAAGAAAATAGGTTCACATAAATTAAAATGTAGGGAGTATAATGTTTAAAATCAAGTAGAAATCACTTACTATCTTGCCTTGTGTGAAAATCCACTTCAAAAGTTGCACCTCTCCAAGTCTAGGGCTCAAAATATAAAATAATGGGTCTATGTCCTGAAATCAAAATCGCGTCCGCAAAGCACAACCCAGTTCCAGCCTCAAAATACTCATCGCATACGCGATCTATCGCCTGCAAATACGATGCACTGCCAACCCCAAGCCTACACGAATGCGATTTTACCAGTGCGAACGCGAAGGCTTAGCTCCAGACTTCCCTCAACATGTCGTCCTTCTACACGAACACGTTTTCTTGCTTGCGAAAGCAAAGGCCACTGCTCAAAAAGCTTCGCGAATGTGACATACCAATCTTGAACGCAAATAACAAAATGTCAGTTCCCCAACATAAGCCTTCACGATCGTGAGACATGCTCTTCGATCGCGACGCACACCAGACACCAACAGACTTCAGCAATCCAACCAAGCTCAAACAAATCGAAAGCCGTCCATAATACTCTAGAGCCCCTCGATACCCCGTCCAATCATACTAATCAGTTCCACAACATAACACGGGCCTACTCGAGGTCTCAAATCACACATAGTAACATCAAAACTACAAATCGCAGTTAAATTCAAGCTTAATGAACTAATCAACTTCCAACATTCAAAAATCATGTTGAACCACGTTTAACCAACTCGGAATGACCCAAAAGTTTTCACACAAGCCTTAAATGATATAACTAACTTATTCCATGTCCCGGAACCACAATATGACCCCAATAACCTTATTTTCAACTCTGGTCAAACATATGAACTTTCCAAACCTTAAAATTTTCAACTTTCATCAATTAGAGCCAAATCAACCTAGGAACTTTCGGATCCAATTTCAGACATACGCCTATGTCCAAAATCATCATACAAACCTATTGAAATCATCAAATCACCAATCCGAGATAATTTACACAAAAGGCAAACCTTGGTTAACTCTTATAATTTAAGCTTCCAACTGTGGAACTAAGTATTCCATTTCATTCCAAAACCTTCCCGAAACTAAACCATCCATCGTTGCAAGTAACACAATAACAAATACACATACGAGGAGCATCAAATAGGGAAAAATGGCTTAAATACACAAAACGACTGGCCGGATCATTACATTCTCTCCCTCGCCCTCGCCCTCGCCCTCGCCCTCCCCCCCCCCCCCCCCCCCCCCTCCTCTCTAGAAAACAAACATTCGTCCTTGAACAAATTTAGACTCATACATGGGATATAAAAAAGGTGAGGATATTTGCTCTGCATATCTCAGGCTCCCAAGTTTCCTCCTCGGCTAGTTGACCTCACCACTGAACCTTCAGCGATGCAATATTTTTCAACCTCAGCTTCTGAAACTGCCTATCCAAAATGGCCATTGGCTCCTCCCCATTAGCCAGATTCTCATCCCACTACATTAAACTGAAATCTAACACGTGTAACGGATCCTCATAGTACTGTCGAAGCATGAAAACATGAAACACCGGATGAACTATCGATAAGCTGGGGGGGCAAAGCAAGTCCGTAGGACACCTCACCAACTCTCTCCAACACCTCGAATGGACCAATATAATGAGGGCTCAACTTGCCCCTCTTCCTAAATCTTGTCACACCTTTCAAGGGAGAAACTCTGAGTAGAACCTTCTCACCCAACATGAAAGCTACATCCCAAACCTTCCTATCAGCATAACTCTTTTCCCTAGATTGCGCAGCACGAAGTTGCTCCTGAATCAATTTCACCTTTTCCAAAGCATCACAAACCAAATTTGTGCGCAATTGCCTAGGCTCGCCAGGCTCAAACCAACCAACTAGAGAACGACATTGCCTCCCATATAATGTCTTATATGGAGACATCTAGACGCTCGACTAGTAGCTAATGTTGTATGAAAACTCTGCTAATGGAAGAAACTGATCATATTTGCCACCGCAATCTATGACACAGGCCCTCAACATATCCTTCAAAATATGCCTGCTTGTACTACCATCCATCTGACGGTAAAATATGGTGCTTAACTCAACATGTGTTCCCAACTCATGATGAATAGCCCTCCAGAAATGTGAAGTAAACTGAGAGTTGTGATCTGAGATGATAGAAATAGGTACGCCATGCAAGCGAACAATCTCCCGGATGTAGATTTTAGCTAATTTCACCGAAGTTTGGGAAGTCATGATTGGAATGAAATTTGCACTTGGTCAGTTTATCTACAATGCCCAAACTTTGTCAAATCTCCCTAATGCCCATGGAAAACCTACCACCAGGTCTCTAATGCTCATACTTGACCTACTGACAATTCAAACACCGGGAAAAATATCCAACATTATCTTTCTTCATCCTCTGCCACAAACAATGATGCTTCAAATCATGGTACATCTTCACATCACCTGGATAAATGGCACATCGCAAACTATAAGCCTCTTCAAGGATAAACTCTCTCAACCAATCTACAATTGGAACACAAATCCGGACTTGAAGCCACAATACACAATCATTCCAATAGTCACCTCCTTAGCACCACCTCGCTTCACCGTGTCCTTGAGGAAAAGCAAATGGGAACCATTATGCCTGGTGCCAAATCAATGCTTAAATCAATATCCCTATTGGGTGGCATGCTCGGTAAGTCTGCAGGAAACACATCCAAAAACTCCTTCACAACTGAAACTAACCCAACAATAGGAGTATCAGCACCAAAATCTCTGACAAAATCTAGATAAGCCAAACATCCCTTCTCAACTATCTGTTAAGCTTCCAAGAATGAAATCACACCACTAGGAGTGCAACCAAGAGAACCCTTCCACTCCAACCTCGGCAACCTCGGCATTTCCAACATCATTGTCTTAACGTGACCATCAAGAATAATATGGTACAAAGAAAATCATTCCATACCCAAAATCACATCAAAATCCACCATATCTAACAATAGGAAGTCCATCTTCATCTCAAAACCACAAATAGTGACGACACATGACGAATAAACTCGATCCACCAAAATAGAATCGACAACTGGTGTAGATACATGAAAATAAGCATCAAGAGAACCACGAGGTATATCAAGACAAGAAACAAAGTATGATGACACATATGAATAAGTAGAACTAGAATAAAAAAATACTGAAGCATCCCTGAAGCACACAGAAATGATACATGTGATCATGCATGAGAAGAAACAACCTCGGTCCTCCTTGGGAACACATAGCATCTAGTCTGACCTCCACTAGACTGAGCTCCCTCGCTAGGACGACCACGTACTGGATGACCTCCACCCCGAGTTGGCTGAGAGGGTGATGTCGAAACAGGTGCAGGAATCATAGTCTGACCTCTGCATTGGACCTATTGGGTGCCAAATCAGTATTTCCTGCCCGGTGCCAAATCAATGTCGAAATCAATATCCCTATTGGGTGGCATGCTCGGTATGTCTGTAGGAAACACATCCAAAAACTCCCTCACAACTGAAACTAACTCAACAATAGGAGTATCAGTACCAAAATCTCTGACAAAATCTAGATACGCCAAACATCCCTTCTCAACTATCTGTTGAGCTTTCAAGAATGAAATCACACTACTAGGAGTGCAACCAAGAGAAACCCTTCCACTCCAACCTCGGCAACCCCGGCATTTCCAACGTCAATGTGACCTCCACTAGATTGATCTCTCTCGCTAGGACGACCACGTACTGGATGACCTCCACCCTGAGCTGGCTGAGAGGGTGATGTCGAAACATGTGCAGGAATCATAGTCTGACCTCCCTGCTGCACTGGACCTATGCGAAAAGACGGTTAGTATTTCATGACATTCCCCAACTTAACACACTCATAACAATCTTCGTTCGAAAAGACTGTGAGGATTGAGTCGGACCCGATATCAGTGAACCCTTAATAGATGGAGTGCAGTAATAGCTCTAAGCTGGAAGTGCACTGAATGAAGACTACACTGAAGCTCCTCGTCTGGGTAGTGGTGAATGATAAACTAGCATGCTAGAAAGGCCTATCCCAAATCGACCTCAGTCTCCAAACGAGGTACCACTGAAGCTATCTGAATATTCAGACCTCTTTTCCTTACCATGCATCATCTCTTTAGTCTTGATGTAGTTGTGCTCTACACGACGCACTATCTCTACCACCTGGTGAATAAAGTCTGGATCTCTGTCTCTCTAGCCATAGCAACATGAATACTAAGGTGAAGACCCTCATTGAATCTCCTCATTCTCTCTTCCTTAGTGGGAACCAAAGAAATAGAATGACAGAATAGCTCTATAAACATCATCTCATAGTCAGTAACTGACATCTGACCATGATGTGGGTACTTAAACTGCCTTCTTAGCTCCTCTCTCCTGGTGCTCCAAAAAGACTCTAGAGAACTAAGCCCATGTAAGAGGAGATGATCCTGCTGGTCGACCCATCTAACGAACCTGCCACCACCTCTTGGCCGGACCTTGCATCTGGAAGGAAATGAAGTCAACTCTCATTTGTTAAACAAATTTTATTATTTCAAATAAATATTAAAAAATAAATAAATTTTATTTTTTATATTTAAAATATGTTCATGTCTGAATATGATTAAAAAATTGAGTGCCATGAAAAAATTACATGTATAGATATATTATTAAAATAATAAATAAAATAATATAAAGTTATTTTAATTATAAGTAAAATACCTAGGTAAAAATTTATTATATAGATATAATATAGAATGTTACATGAATGAGAGAATTTATATTGTTAAAAACATAATAGAATTTTCAAGTAAAAATATTATAAAATTTGGCCTATGTGACTTTTGTGATAAATATAGCAAAGTAAAATAATTTTTGTGTAATAAAAGAAAGACAAGTGATTTTTGGATAATGAACACAAAATTGAATGATTTTTACGTAACAAAAGAAAGAAAAGTTACTTTTGGGTAATGAACACAAAGTTAAATGACCACCCATAAAAATTACTTGATTTATTTTGCTCCTAAATTTTATCTTCAAAGTACTTACATATAAAATAAACTCAATTAAGCACAAAATAGTGCAATATAGAAGCGCCAAAATGTAAGGTAAGTAATGCACTAAAAATTTATAACTATAGCCAAACATCAGAGATGTTATTATTTAATTACATTATACATTTATATATAAATAATGTATTAAATTTCAATCTTCCTCCTTTTCTTTCGCGCATCTCTCATCCCGACGCCTCTCTCCCCGTAGATTTTCCGGACCTGAATTATCTATTGGACTAGCATTTGAAGTGTAATTACTTGTTTAGGTTCATATTGATGAATAACATAATTAGTGTTATACTCATGTGTTAGTTTGAGAACTATTGATCATTGGTTATGAAATGGAGGAGGCCTTATTATGCTGTTTTTGATGTTGGCATATTGAGGTGTAACAAACTTCAACCAATTATTTGTGTAACAATCAATACTTCTGACATCTCATTCTGCTTGGCTATTTAGTTATATTTAAAAAATCTATACCAGTAAAATTGATAGTTGTGTACGGTTAAAATCGAAGAATCCGATTTTATGATCATTACGACGCTTCATGGTCCGTCTTCAGAAGGCTCGAAGCAGTTCGAGTTTTTACATCGAGGAGGCATGTCGAGGACTCTCCGCGCTCGACCTCGAGGCGGTATAAATCGAGACCATCATGAAAAAGCGGAAAATTCCCAAAAGGCATGTGGTTAAAGCTGACCAAGTACGCAAAATAATACAAGCCCGTACCATGACATTAAATGGATGTACCAACCGTCTATCTTTATAATAATTACACATGTACTATATTGGGATTCCTCCTCTTATATAAAGGGGACCCTTGTCATTTTGTAACACACAGGATATTCAATTCAAGAACAAGAACATTCTCTATAATTATTCCATTGATTTATTGCCTTTAATTTATTGTGTTCATCAATTGTTCTTTATTTATTACTCGTTATTAATCATAAAGAGGCCATCTTCGAGGCCTTCAATACTGTTGTATCATCTTCGACCGCCCCCTGTCAAGATCTCGAGCTCGACCTCGAGGCCTATTTCGACCAAGTTCGGGACCCCGTCTCTCAACTGCTCGGTTTGCACAATCTCATTATCCTTCACTCTTATCTCATTTTCTTACTTCTTACTTAGCATCTATTGCCTAAACAACTAGTATTAAAATAGATCACGTATTTTTAGAACCACAAAATCAAATATATTTGTAATTACCATTTTCTAGGTAAACAATAGCTATTAAAAATCTCAATTGACAATTCCAGATTGAAACTCGAAGGAGAAGATATAAATAAGTTATATACAAATTATATGTCGAGTGCACAAACGATATACAAAATACATATAACTTACATATATTGTATACAATTTATATGCAAGTTGTTAGTGAGTTGTATATGTTTGACCGAACTCTGTATAAAAAAAATATTCACAAGTTATATAAGTTAGACGGGACGTTTTATTTAATAATATAATAATAAAATAATATAAAATAACATTAAAAGTTTAAGAAAATTTAAAAAATTAAAAATATAGTATAATAGCCACAAAAATGTACAACTACATTAAAAGTTTAAAAACTAATACCTAGCATTTTTATTATAAATATAACAATACAATTATGATAAAGTTATTATGAGATAAACATGAACTATAGTGTCTCATTTTTTAGATGACTAGTTTTAGGGTACGTGCGTTGCACGTGTATCTTCATTGTGAATGTGGACTTTTTTGAAACTACATAAATATTATCAAAGAATATACTTGAGTTAGAAAAATATAAAGAAAAAATTAAGTCCGGAAAATGATGGATTCTGACATTATTAAACTAACTCAGCCTGCCTCATAAAAGTGCTCGTGATGTTATCCAAAATTCAACCCGCATTCGCCCAAGAGATATAAGTACCAATAGAATACTATGGTGTCACATTTTCTTTCGTAACAAATGACCAAATATCTATTATTGTAACGACCCAGCCGGTCATTTTGAGAATTTAAGCTCCGTTTGGTGGCATAAGGTCTTGAACAGTTTCACATTGTGTATATCGACCAGCGTGCATGGTTGGATTCAGTTACCGGATGATTCGAAGTCAAATTGGAAGAAGGATTTTAGTTTTGGAAGCTTAAGCGGTGAAATTTGACCGAAAGTTGACTTTTTATGTAAACGGCTTCGGAATAAGTTTTGGATAATGTCAACAGCTTCATATGGTGATTTTGAGCTTAGGCGTGCATCTGAATTTGGATTCGGAGGTCCGCAAAGTAATTTGAGGCAATTCGACGAAAGTTGGAAAATTTGAAGTTTGAAAAATGGAGTAGTTTGACCACAGTTGACTTTTTGTGATATCGGGGGCGAAATGCGATTCCGAGAGTTGTAGCAGCTCCGTGATGTCAATTGGGACTTGTCTGCAAAATTCGGCGTCATTACAGGTTGAATTGATAGATTTCGGCACGAGTTTAATTAGAAGTTTGAAGATTTGAAAGTTCATAAGTTCGATTTATGGTATGATTCGTCGTTTAGGCGTTGTTTGATGTGAGTTGAGACCTTGAGCGAGTCTGTGTTAGGTTATATGACTTGTTTATGTGTTTAGACGGGGTCCCGGGGGCCTCGGGTGTGTTCCGAGAGGGCTACGGGTCATTTTTCCCTACCTTTGAATTGTTGTTCTGGTGTCAGAAGTTCCCTTCCGCGATCGCGTAGTTCCTGTTGCGATCGCATAGTGTTAGCCTTGCTGGGAACCCCAACTTGTTCTTCGCGTTCGCGTCTCTAAATATGTGATCGCGTAAGCTTAGTTCACTATTCTCTGCATTCACATCACCTTGTACGCGTTCGCATAGGTTTCTGTCTTTTCTTCTCTGTGTTCCCGAGCTCATTGTCGTGTTCGCGATGAGCAGCCTGGGCAGCCTTCATTTTCTTCTTCGCGATCGCATTACTTTTTCTACGATCGCGATGTACAAATACCTGGGCGGACAGAATATATTCCTAAATCGAGGGTTACACCATTTTTATCACATTTTGACTTGTAGAGCTCGGTTGGGCGATTTTTGGTGGGTTTTTCTAGCGATTCGATTGGGTAAGTGTTCTTCACCTAAAATTAAATATATTCCATGATCGAATCTTTGTTTTTATCATTTAAATTGTGTTTTTAGTTGGGAAAAATGTTGGTTTTTGACAAAATTTCATGATTTGAGGGGCGAAATGGTATCGGAATTTGGTAATTTTTGTATGGTTGAACTCATATTGAAATGAGTGTTCGGATTTTTGTAAAAAATTTCGGGTTTTAAGGTGCGGGCTCGGGGGTCGACTTTTGGGTCAATTTTTACTTTTGTAAAGATCGAAACTTTATTATCCGGAAAAGCTCCTTATAGGTTTTATGTGTGTTTTGAAGTTGTTTTAGTTGGATTTGAGTCGTCCGGAGGCCTTTTCACTCGAGAAATCCATTTTAGAGTACCAGGTTGTCGTCCTTGAGGTAAATATCTTGTCTAACCTTGTGTGGGGGGATTACCTCTTAGGATTGAGTCTTTTATGTTGATTGTAGTCCGTATACGCGAAGTGACGAGTGCGTGCTCGGACTTATGTGCGGAAAGTTGTCCCTTTAGGAATCTTAGGTCCTTATATTTATTGAGTATGAATTTGTTCTTGATATGCCTGAGTTTCCATTTACTAGTTCCATCTCTACCTGCTTAAATTAGACTTACTTGCTTTTGGATTCACTCTTACTGCCTATTTGACTCCTAATTGACTTAACTGAAGATTTTATCCCCTTTTTTGTCATGCACCCTCATAACTTCTTATCTCTATCTGTAATTATCATTATCTCACCCTATAATTGTTTGGACTTAATTGAGGTTAATGATATCTTCCCGCTGCTTGTCCTTAAGTGAAATTGTTGAATATCCTTGTAATTGCTCAACCTTAAAAGAAGTTTAGATATTATATCCCTTAGTTGACTTGCCCTTATATGGAGTTATCGGATTCGTGTGAGTTTTCTTGTTGTTGAACCGTGCATTTGGGTACGACTTTTACATGCTATTTTTCTTCCTTGTTGAGTTGTCCTTATTATGCCTAGTATTCTTTGTTGTGCTTATTCCTTGTGAACTAGCCTTGCTTTTCTTGTGATCAAAGGTTCTTGAATTGATGTATCTACTGTACCTTGTACTATTGTCATTTTTTGTTGTTGTACTTGTTGTGGTGATGCACGAGGTTTCTGCCATGCGGTTGGGGTTATTGTGATGCACGAGGTTTCTGTCGTGCAATTGTTGATATGGGGGTTTGCACGAGGTTTGTGCCATGCCGTATTTTCTATTGATATTGGACATGTGGCGTGGCAAGGTAGAATATGTATATGTGGGTTGCGCATGTGGCGAGATAAGGTGGGAACATTTTTGTGCGCTTGTGGCGAGACAAGGCGGGCATTCATTGTTACTATTGCACACGTGGAGAAACAAGGTGGGTTGTGTCAGGGATTGTTTGTGATACATGTGTTGGCCTGGGGGCATTCTTTGTTTGTTGACATTGTGTAATGGTACACTTACTGTGTGAGTTTATTCGTGTGGAAATTGTGAGAGAACAATGTACGTGTTGCCCCTTTCCTTTCTTTATGCTTATTGGCTATTGAATCATGTTAGAACGCCTGCACAAGCATACACGCAGTTGAGCACTAATATCGGATTAAGATTTCCTTGTTGTTGTCAAGTATAGATACTCTTGTTGTACTTACCATATGTGTGGGAATGACCCCAATTGACACGTGAGTCGTCGTGCAGTTATTACTTGAAATGAGGGCACAAGATGCCGATGTTAGGGTTCAGATACTGGGACCCATGAGTAATGAATTGTCCGAGGTTCGGTACCTCGTGGAGATGACTAAGAACTTGTTGTAAAAGTAGTCGAAATTGTTGAGTCCCTACTTGTTCTTGTTGTATATTTGTATTCCAGATTTAGTTGTGTTGACTTACTCTTTCGTGATATTTTTACGATTTTCTGTTGTTACTTGTTATTCCTTTCCTTATTGAATGTACTGTATTGTTAGTCCTATTGTGTAGCCCTTATGTAATGTCATGATCTGTTGTCCTATATTTATATTTGTTCATCTCTTAGACTAGTGGGTGTCTTGACTAGTCCTCGCCACTACTTTACTGAGGTTAGTCTTGATACTTACTGTGCACCGCTGTGGTGTGTTCATACTACACTTCTGCATATTTTTATGCAGGTTCCAGGTTTTGCGTAGCCGACCGATCGATAGTTAGAAGCACAGTTGCTATTGTGGAGACTCAAGGTAAAACCGTTATAGCATTTGCGGGTTTCGGAGTCACCATCATATTTTTATTTGTACACTGTTGTACTTATTTCTGACCAGTGGTATTTAGAAGTTATAGTGTAAACTTCTGTAAAGCTTATGACTTGTACTACCAGGTTTTGGGAATATGTTTATTGTATAAAGAATTCTTTTCACAAAATATTAGATTATATTTATTATTGTTGCTATTCCATCAATTTTAGGCTTACCTAGTCCTTAAAACTAGGTGTCATCACGATACCCAATGGAGGGGAAATTTGGGTCGTGACAATTATATATTTTTATCATGAATTTTCAGAGAGCCATCTAATTAACACAAATTAAAAAAAATGTATCTTTCTTTTAAAAATTCAGAATAAAGTGGTTGGTCATATAATTTTTAGAAAAAAAAGGATAATTAAGGACAATATAAAGTCTGGAAATGACTAATGTTGAGGGAATATTTTATAACAAATTACTAAAGTATAAAAAATTGCAGAGGACTATTTGTTGGAATTGATGAAAAAAATAATAATTTAATATCAACTAATTTTGAATCCATTTTATCTTCTATCCTTTTATTCTTGTTTCTTCTAGTTTAAATTTTAACCAAGTCAACTTTACTAATATACTGAAATCGGTTTTGATCTATTTCTTGATTTCTTTCATCACTGATGGTCAATTTATGGAAACACATTTATGTAGCCGACAAAAAGTCCTGTCAGCTTAAATTTTTTTACTTTATGATGAATTTGAAAAAGAATTGAATTAGATTTATTGCTAATTATTAATTTAAGTACTTTGTTTTTTCTCAAAATAACATAAGTTATTTTTGTTGATTCAAATTCGTCATAGTATCTCATAATAATTTAAATGTTTGATTATCATTATATTTTAATTCAATAAGAATTTTTCATCAAGAATCAATATATCGGAGGAATAAAGTTTAAAAATCGAGTTCACTTTAGAAATCATAACTACTTTCTGTAGTTAAAAATCCATTTATATTCATCTAAATGTATCATTAATTAAAAACTAAAATATCTCTTAAATTCTCTTGTTGGAATAATTGATAAAATATGTGTTTATTAACGATTTGCTCAACATTCCAATTAATTGTGCTTTATTTATAAATTTTGAAAGTTAATAATATAATAAAAAAATATTATTTTTAGTAAATAGTCATGTGTATTTTAAAATATTTTAATGTAAAAAGAATTGCATATAAATGAAACGTAAGAAAGTTATTAAAATGTGGAGAACCCGTATGTCCTCTCTTTAAACTTTTTATTCTTTCCTTTATGTATTTTGTTTATCATTTATATATAATTTAAGTGTAAGATTTACATAATGCAAACTCTTAATATTTTTTAAGTTTTTGGACTTTTTACATAGTTTAGATAAAAAAAATATAATAAGCAAAATTTTAGTTAATTTTTAACTCCTAAACCTAGATATGTATAAAGTACTCTTAATATTTTCAAAGTTCTAAGTAGGACTTTCTACAGAGTTCAAAAAAGAAATTTATTTAATTTTAAACTCCTAAATATTAGGAAAATAATTAAATAAATATTCAATGAAATATTTTATAGTAACTAGCACATATTTAAGGGACTAAAATTTTTGCTTTTATCTATAAATATCAAGGTTTATATGAGATAAATAGTCATTAGTTTTAAGTTCTAAAAGGTAAGCATTTATTCATTGATAGTCGTATTTTATTGGTACAGTTGAACTAATGTAATACATGGTGTCTCTCTTGTTAATGAAAGGTAGGGGAGAAACATATGTTTTTGTTCTTTTTCTTTCTTTTTAATCATTCATATTGGTAAAATTTTAATTATTAAGTCCTAAATATTAGGATTCTTACCTAGCTTAAATAAGGAAATATTTTTAATACATAAAATATAATTCATTTTCAAGTCCTAAATATTTGTAAAATAATTTAAATGACTATTTTGTCCCGTATACAATTAATTTTAAAGGGTAAAAAAGACGAACGACATTTCGCTAAAGGTCTCCGTGTTTTTAATATAAATATAGATATAGATATAGATTTAGCCTTCAATAGCTAATTATTTCTTCAAAAGATAATTTTATGTTGGATAAATTATATTTTACTATAATCTGTGTTAAATAAAATTAAAATTGCGTTACTATATCAAACTTTGGATGAACTAAATATTTTAGATTTTAAGTCTATTATAATTTTCCACTTTAACTTTTCTACAATTTACCTTTTCAATAAAAAAGATAAGAATTCTATTTCCTTCTAAAAAAAAGTCCCTTTAGAGTCAAAGATTGCCGAGGCAATATGTAAAAGTTAAAAATTAATTCAAGAGAATAGTGATCGAAAATTTTAATGATTCAGTAATGTTAGTTGAGTAGGAAAGAAGTTTATATTTGGTAAAATTGTAATTGAGAACTTCTTACATAATCAAATAAGGAAAAATTTAATAAGTGAAAGTTAATTATTTTAAGGTCTTAAATATTAGGAATTTAATTTAAATGATAATTTTATCCAATATAAAATTTATTTTTAATGGGTGAAAAAGGCGAATGACATTCGCTAAGGGGCTTCATGCTTTTAATATAATATATAGATAGATTAACAAATTATAATATTTTTTAAAAAGTATTATCAAAATACACAGTTAACCTCTTTGAAAGTCAAATGATCAATAAAATTTATCAATACTGTAAATTAAAATATTTCTCATGATCAGCAAATAATAAAATTACTTTCAAATAGCAAAATAATAAAAGTTTGATAATTTTGAGAGACATAGAATTAAGATATGAAAACCTTTAATAAGTGAAGATGTAAGTTTTGGCTATTAAAATGATATTCAACCTCACAATATTTTTAATTAGTAAATATACAATAATATGAGTCATCGTTTTGAGTTACTCTTAATCTTCATATTTCTATAAATAAATAGAAGTTTAATCATTCATTGTTAAAGAATTTTCAGGGCCAGCTGTGCTAACTAGAGTTAAAGAATTCAGTTAGGAACTATTATGCAAGCCTCGAGCGGTAAGCGTTAGGCATTTTCAAGCGCATAGTCAGGCTCTAAGGGTGTAAGCCTCATAGAACTAAGCCTCACATGTGAGCGTAGGATCATTTTTATAGTGCCCCACTCCGGATCAAGTCCCGAGGCGAGTCGCAAGAAAGCCGTTTAAACCACTGGATAAGTACGTAAATTATAGTTTTTGACCAAATTCTAAAAATTGTATATATGTTGTATATAAATTATGAATTTTAACCGAATATATATATATATATATATATATATATATAAATATTGTCCTAGTTTAGTATCTATAGGGTATCCCTCTCTCTCTCTCTCTCTTTTTTGGTTGAAATTTTAAAATTTTATTTAACCAAGTAAGAATATTTACATCCGCTAGTTCTTTTTGATTCCAGAACTAGATTCTGTCTATTACACTTTCTCATTCGTATCACATAGTACACATTAATTAGCAACTATAATGCCGCATCTCCTTAGTCTATCGACTGTGGCCAATCTCCTGTGAACTGCTAACCAAAGAATGATTTTGTTCTTTGGAATTGCTTTGGAATAGGTTGTAATCTTCTTCCACCAAACTTTCTGAAACTGAGGTCTCATAGCAATGTATAGCTTTTTAATGCTAAACTTTCCATTTTTGTAATACTGGTTCAGCTCAGTACTTGAGTGCTTTCCTATAAACTACTGCCTGCTATCAAAAATCTTCCTAACAAAGCCAGCATGCTTGTTTAGGTGTCCCCATTTCCATGACATCTTGCCCTTTGATATAGTAACTATGAACCCATTGTATTCATAGTGTATCCTTCTTAGCACTAACAACCCATAACAGCTTACACAATGCAACTTTGTTCCATGTATAAATGTCCAGTATATTTAAACCCCCTGCTGAAACTAGCATACAGATTGTGTCCCGAGCTATTAAGGCTTTCTTTGATAATTCACTCCTTCCTGTACACAAGAAAGTTCTACAAGCTGAAACTATCAGCTTAAGAATTTTCTTTGGCAATAAAAACACTTGTGCCCAATAAGTCTGCATCTCAAAAATCACACTTTTCAGCAATTGAAGTCTTCCACTATATGATAGCAACTTAGTAGTACAACAGTTTATCCTAGCTGTAATCTTTTCAATCAAAGGCATACATTGTTAAACTGTCAGCTTATTTAAAGATAATGGAACTCCAAGGTATTTAAATGGTAACTCCCCTAGTGTGAATTGCATCTCTTCCAATATCATTTTCTTAAATTCCCTTGTAACCCCTGCAATGTATAGAACACTCTTCTCCATATTAGCCTTAAGTCCTGAGACTTCTGAGAAGTGGTTAAATCTGTCAAGCAACAATCTGATAGACACCTTATTTGCTCTACAACATAGAATCAAGTCATCTGCAAAGCATATGTGAGTAATTTTGTTTCTGGAACACCTCAAATGATAATTGAAATCAGGATTATCTTTTAACTTCTTCAGTGCTCTATTCAGATATTCCATCACCAACACAAATAGGTAAGGAGACATTGGGTCTCCTTGCCTTAGCCCCTTTTCCCCCTGAAACTTGTTTGTTAAACCTCCATTGAGAATCAATGAGTAGTTAACAGTAGATACACAAGTCATTATCAGTTCCACAAACTTAGCAGGCATATCATACTCTATCAATATCATTATGAGAAAAGGCCATTCAATTGAGTCATATGCCTTCCTTATGTCTACCTTAATACAGCATCTTGGTGAGACTCCTTTTTAAGTGTATCCTTTTACTAACTCGTGTGCAATAGTCACATTGTCTAATATGTTTCTCCCTTCAATAAATGCTGACTGAGAGGCTCCCACAATTGAGTCCACAACCAACTTCAACTTTACTGTGAGAATTCTTGAGATGATTTTATATATAGTTGTGCAGCAAGCAATAGGTCTAAACTCTATGACAGAGTTTGGGCTGGCAACCTTCGGAATCAGTGTTATAGTTGTACAATTTACACTCTGCAGCAACTTCCCATTGCTAAAAAATTCTTGCACAGCTGTTCTGACTTCTTCTCCAGTTATATGCCAATATTCTTTGAAAAACTCTGCTGGAAATCCATCTATCCCTAGTGTTTTGTCATTTGGTAAATGGTATCCCTCTCTTAATAGAACTCTATTTGTCTTGTAAAAATAGCACGGGCTGTCAAGTTTTCGGACTTGTAATTAAAAAATAGCCAGCGTTTGCAAAGTAATTGAAAAATAGCCATTTGTTTTGCTGAAACACGAGAAGTTCCAGCACAATATGCTGGATTATGGAGCTCCTGCGTATAACCTTCCAGCATATTGTGATGGAATTCCAGCACACGAAAAATTTCTGCATAATATATGGTATTATGGAGCTCCAGCATATAAACGTCCAGATATTATGATAGATATCCAACACATTATCAAGTTCCATGCTGGAAGTGCATATGTAAAAAATTCGAACTCCAGCATATTATGTTAAAATATTTTCGTATTTTTAAGAGTATTTTGTTCAAACTTTGACTTACCATGAAGAATAGCTAAAATTTAATTACTTTTAAAAATATGACTATTTTTCGATTGCCAGCTGTAAACCGGCAATATTACTATTTCTGTTTTTTTCCCATTTGCCTCACCAATTTCCTCATGGGCTTGTCCATGAGGAAATTGGGCCAATCAGCCCAATTACCTGTGGACCGACCTCTGTTTGATTCAAAAATTCCAAAAGTCATCTCCCGCACTCCCTTTCTTCAGCTTCCCGCCGGCGATTTCCGTCTCACCGTCTCAGACTCGTGGTTAGTTGCACCGAGCAATCGATCGCTGTCGACGGTGAATATGCCCCCACCGAACTCCGCTCGCACAATATCCCAACAAGCCTTCGATGAATTAGTGAAAGAAAATATTGAAGATCTTGGAATGGACCCCAGAGAAGCCCTTGAAGACGCCATTCAAACCCTATCTCTTCAAGGCGTCGATCTCTCCGGTATTTTTAGTTTCAGTAACAGACTCCCCCCCCCTCTTCTCACTAAATCTTACTTCAGTCTGTTTCATGTTCATTCTCAGGTATTGTGACTAGCGTTTCGGGATCTGCGGAGGAAAATCCGGTGATTCAATCACTTGAGATGCTGAAGGTATTGGATCGTGATTGGAAGCAGGGAGGCGGGGATGAGAGCGACGTGAAGCAAATTATTGAATGGTTAGATAAGTTAAATGATGTGTGTAATGTTGATGGATCAGGAAATGCTGCTATAGCAACTAAGAATGGTGCTGTAGGATTGGTGTGTTCCATATGTTGTAAACTTGGGAGTGGATTCGATCAGGGCCTTGTTTCAGCTCTGAAGACGTTGGCTTCTTTACTTCATGGTATGGCACATATTAAGTACATTAATGTTTCTTGAGGGAATGCTTGTTATTGGAATTTATGCGTAAGTTCAATGACCTTGTTACTTTTCAATTATTTTAAAGAAGAAGAAATAATAGATAATGAGATGCTGGATGTAATACATCCTTCTTTCAATCACATGCTGTCAGATTTTCAGCACATATACTTGTTTTCTTACTGGACTATTCTATATAGGCCATGAAACTGAACATCGCAATTCTAGTTCTTGTTCTTGTTAATGAAATGTTTACTTATAGTTTTAGCGTTTGACAACAAATGCTTTTAATTGGGTCAAAATTGTGGATCTTTTTTGTTTCCGTTCAGTTGTTCTGTGTAATTTACTGGAGGCATGCGTCTAGCACAAACAGAGAATGAAGGTTTTTGAGTCGATCGTGCTTTTGAGAAAGCAAATCCTAGTTCCTACTTCTTATCTGAAGCATTAGTTGTTAGTACATTATTTGGACAACTAGGACTTGTTTATTGCAGACCTATCAACATGACAGCGTCTATTTACACTTTTCATGCATCGCTAGCAGGTTTAGAGAATGAAACGATTATGCTTAGTGGGTGTTGATATTTTGAAAGTTGTAATGTAGAAATTTCTCAAGTCATGATTTTTAATTTTCATTCGCTTCCCACTTGTGGGATTTCATCGGGTATGTTGTTGTTATAATTTCGATTTGCTTATGAGATGACACATAGACATGTGACTCATACTTCCTTAATATCAGTTCCATATTTGTAAAATTATGGTTGAATATTTTGGCAGTTTTTCATGCCCTTATGTCTAAATGGGAAAGTTGATATTATCAGTGGTAAATGTCTAATATACATAATTGTATCATGTGCAGATCTACAGAGCACTGAAATGTTTAGAGAGAGTAATGGTCCAAAGATGGTTATGAATATCCTAAACAATAGGAAAGAAAACATAAGCATCTTGAACAGTGGATTGTCTGTTGTTTCTGCAGCTGCAACTGGTAATGAGGTCCTGAAGGAGGCATTTATGAACTTGAAAATTGATGAGCTGATCCTTCAATGTTTAAGAGAATATAGTAGGGGGAGCATTCCTTATTTATATGACGCTTTACGAGTCTTGCTAACATCTGATGATAATCGTGTTGTGGCCTCTGAAGTAAGTAAACATTATAGTAGTTGTTGCTATTTCATGTTAATTGGTCATCAGATCCAGAGTTTTGTCTCCATAATACAGGTGGAATACTACACATGGATAGATTTGTGCAACCTATTCTATTCTTTAATAAGTTTGGGATCAAGCTAGTTTTTGAAACTGAACAAGATAAATATGATCTGTGACCTGGACCAGTATATGATGAAGTTCCCAAAAGCACCACTTCTAAGTGAGCAGTCTTTCAGGCTGTATCGTTGCATCGGCGCTCACTTCTGACAAAAGCAATTCAGTCATTACCACATGAACTATTGAAAAATTGAAGATTTCTCCCTATTTTATATTTCCAGACAACCTTGATTATATCACCTGAATAAGAGCTGCATTATGCTAGTCGTGCATCTTAGTGTGACAAAGTTCTTAGTTTTTTTAATTATGTAAAGTAAATATACTAAATGTAGAACCAAAAAGGTACTGTGAAGTACAAAGTAAATTGTTAGATTATTAGTTCTTTTGTGGCAAACTAAATGTCACAGATCGCTCTTCAAAATTTAAGCTTGATCATCCTTGACCGTTTTCTTTTATTATTTGGTTTTCCTTAAAAGTGAAGATTTGCAGCTTCGTCTTTTTATTTAACTCTCAAACCTGTTCAAATTGACTTTCAATAAAGCAACTATACATTCATATTTGAGGAGAGAAATACATTTTTAGTGAATCCATTATTGCTGACCCAATGATTGAACTGCAGATCAATGACCCTTGACCCCAGATAAACCAACTATACATTCAAATGGAGGATGCTGTATTAATATGGAACTTGAACTGCTTATCCTAGATCCACTTATTTACTGATTTATGAATGTTCTGGGTTATGAAGATATCAACTGGGGTGGGAGTTGATTGAATTGGTATGGTAGGACGACCTTAAGAGAGTATATGGCTTTAACAATCATGATTGACTTTTTTACATTTCTAAGGCTTGCTTTAAACAGTGAGACTTTGTGTAAATGTTATTGTTCTCAACTGTAGGTTTACGGGTACGCCAGAAGGTTTGCCAAAATTGGAATTGTCGAAGCGCTTGTAGGTTCACTTCACGAAGGGATCAAGTCGCCTAGTCTGGTGTCTGCAAGCATTGCTTTGAAGGCTGTTGCTGTTAATGTAAGTACTGAATAATGTAAGAATATATTCAAGACACAAGGAATATGTTAATTATATACTTTGCATTCTGCATATCAGTATTCTTAAACCCCTTAAACTTAAATCTTCCTTTGACCTGTCATAATACACTATCCCTTTTAGTCATTACACTATTCGTAATGGAGGCCCGCATGTGATTATCTTACAACAGTTGTTGCTGGAACCAATAAACTACTACCTTCAACAATAAAAAAAGAAACACTTTCCCTTCCATATCTGTGCACTCTTCCTCCCTGTATGTGATAAGTTGTTGTATGCTAACATAGATCCACGTTAGCTGTAGTTAATCAAATTTTCCCTGCAGCATTGTCGTCAACTGACTAACCCCGTTAGATGGGCTTATGAGTCTTTAAAACAGGAGACGGTTTTGTCACTAGTCCTCATGTATTAAAGGTATAAGAATGATGTGAACCGATCATTTTCAGGAGCTAATTGTCAATTTTTCATTTTCATGTTTATTGCTAATTGTCACTTTGATGACTCATCTTGTTTTGGAAGATTGCTACTTTAGTCATAATACACAATCCGTACCTTGACTAGCAGTATTAAGGTATAAATTATCTTATGCAAGGTGCAATAAAAATAAATGAGCTCTGAAGGAAATATTACTACCTTGAGAAAGTGAATATTATTTCAACCATTATAATTAGCAACTGCATCTAGCATGTACTCAGCGAGGTGGCAAGGCATTAGTTGTAAGTTCTCTTAGCTGCCGTTGGCTCCACTAATAACAAACTGATGATCATAACATTTTTCCTGAAGTCAGGGACTTGTAAGTTTGAGTCAGTTGCTTTATAGTTCCTAACTGTTTATTCTGTCCTACTTTTGGCTTCAGGATGAAATATGCAGAGCTGTTGCTGATAATGGTGGTATAGATGCAATTCTTGGATGCATAGATGACAGCAGTGAACAGGGTGAAAAAGTTGTAGCCAGAACTTGTTGCTCCTTGTTATCTAAGGTGCAAAGTTGATTATTTATTCAACAATATATGTTTATCTTCCATGAAAATTTGGTAATGTAAGCATGATTCCTTTGATATGGCAGATTGGCTAATTTTAGCGTCTGATTGTGCCTATGTATTGATGTAGCTAGAAGTCCCAATTGTCTGAGAAGTTTTGCTCATAGCATATTTGTACACTTTAGATTTAGTTTCTGATGTACAAATTGAATTTTTCGTGTTAAGTAGATTGAATAGTCTGAATCATGTTTCAAGCTGTGCATGTAACTTCAGCTTTCTTTTGGTCCTCATGAACTGATTTTCTGCTATTTGTTTTCCTACTTAAATTAAATTTTAATATATTATAGTGAGCAGTTGGCAGGAAGTGACATAAACAAGAGTGCTATTGTAGAAAAGGGTGGCATGGACAAGCTTATTAAACTTGCAACAAGATTTTCTGATGATCCATCTATGCTACAAGAGGTAGTACCATTAATTGTTACATAAATTTTCTCCAAATCACTATTCTCTAGAAAAGGGTGGCATGGAGAGGTATGGCTGGATATCAAAGACCTCCATCAATTGACTGATTGAGTCATTGTTAAGAGAACACCCTTTGTTTTGGATAAAAAAACAACCCCTTTTTTTAATATGATTACTTGATAGAATCACCTAAGAAGAACAAACATATATATATATATTTTTTTTTTTTCCTTCTTTTGTATCTCTTTCTGTGGATGAAAAGAGTACCAGGAAAGGGAAATATCTTGTATGGAAGCTACTGCAATTTTTGGAACCCGTCGCCCAATAATGATAATCTACAATAATTGAGGGAAAGCCGGTTAGTGTAACACTTCGTCACATTTTTCCTAAAGGTCATACCCTTCCAACCACCTTGTTAGTTACAAACTCAAGAAGGTTAAAAATGCAACCATACGAGTAATTATTTCTTTTTTGTTTCACTCTCTGATACTATATTATATATATATATATTACACACTAGTTTTCCCCTTAGTGACTGGTGGTGGAAAATGTTGAAAACAGGACTATCTGCATGTACACAATTTAGTCACCATAGCACCTTGATGCTCTTTCCATTTTCCAGGTCATGTCTATGATTACCGTACTGTCCTTGAGGTCTCCAAATAATGCTGCCCGTGCAGTTGAAGCTGGAGCTGGTGATACTGTTATCCAAGCTATGCAGAGGTTTCCAGAATCAGAGCAACTGCTAAAAAGCTGTTGTTTCATGATTCGAAATCTTGTGGTTAGGAATCCAGAAAACAGGCAAGTGCGCACTAGACTTTTTATTTTCTTTCTGCTGATATGTTAAGGATTTGATGTGCCAGTTCGTTAGGGTAGATGGCCAGAAAAACCTTTCTGCACCCGGCATCTGTTGCAAACCAATAAGGCATTTGATATATCTTTTACTTAAACTTTAATCATTTAATCCTGATTAGTTTATATATATTCTCACCTTATTGTCACCACATCATGGTAAAATTATGTGGTTTGGTGCAAACATTGGGTGCTGGTAAGTTTTTTGTCAGCCAGTTTCCTAGGAAATAAGTTCTTTTGACATTGTGAAGCTCCTTGATGAAATTACTTCATGTTTTTGTTTTCAGAACTATTTTGCTTGGTAATGGCATTGAGAAGCTCATCAGAAAGGCTAAGATGAATCACAAGAGCTGTAAGAATGCTGCAACTGATGCACTTAGGGATCTTGGACTAGATAACTATAACTTGTAATCCACACCAGTAGTCCAAGTTAGGTATTTGTTGTCCCCCCCTCCTCCCCCCCTTCTCCCCCCGTACAACCACTTCCAAGAACCCCGCTCACAGTCCACCAACTCTCTAGGCCTGTAAAAGGGGGAAGATCATGCTGTTTATTTTGGATAGCTTCGGTTGATCAATGTACTTCCAGATACTCGAATACTTGCAGTCTATCAATTGAAAGAGTATGTTATGTATAAAAGATGTATGATTTGATAACTTAATGATTTTGGTTTTGATGACAACTCGAATATCTTCCATATCATAGTCTCGTGTACAAGTGTAACTTTTAATTTAAATTCTAAGAAACACAGTTTACTAGTACATCCTTATGGCTAATAGTCAAAGTTGAGCTGCTCGCAACCTGCGTATTTAATAAGAAGCTGTTGCAAGTCATTTCATTGAGTTGCTTGTAACGTGCTTGCATTAGCTGCTTGTAGATAAACTTTAATGGAGTACTAAATGAATAATCTTCTATCTACAACGTAGTAATAAATGAACATCCACAATATAATATTTTCATAACGCTCCCCCTTGGATGTTCATTAAAAGTTAACGTGCCTTGTTAAAACCTTACTAGGAAAAATCCAGTGAAAAAAATCCTAGGAAGGAAAAAGAGTACACATATTTAGTAATACGCATTTCTAGATGCCTCATTAAAAACCTTCCAAGAAAAACCCCATGGGAAAAACCTTAGTAAGGGAAAAAGTATGTTTCTAAGCACATTCCGGGAAGAACGTTTGTTTTAAGAGAGAGAGAATGTCACGACCCGATCGGTCGTTTTGTATATTTGATCCCCGTTCCC
Source organism: Nicotiana knightiana (assembly GCA_005239525.1). Classification (NCBI taxonomy): domain Eukaryota; kingdom Viridiplantae; phylum Streptophyta; class Magnoliopsida; order Solanales; family Solanaceae; genus Nicotiana; species Nicotiana knightiana. Next base: position 1,512 of record ML371727.1, on the reverse strand, counting down.
CCATTTTTATGCTTCACACATGTGAATTGGTGGCTTTATGACTTGTGGGATGGTTAGTTTCGTTCCGAGAAGGTTTTGGGTTAATTTGGACCCTTTGTTTCTTGGTTTAGAAGCTTGAGTTGGAAATATTGACCTAGATTTAACTTTTGTGAAAACGACCCGGGAGCAGTGTTTTTATGACTCCGATAGGTTCGTATCATGATATTTGATTTGGGTGTATGCCGGAAATTGAATTTGGAGGTTCCTAGATTGATTTGCCATGTTTTGCCGAAAGTTGAAATTTGAGGTTTAGGAATTTCCTTAAGTTTAAACTTAGGTTGACTTTACGGCTATCAGGTTCGGATTTTGGTTTTGGGACTTTGAATAGGTCTGTTTTTCCTATTTGGAAATTGTTTGCAAAATTTGGTGCAATTCAGAGTTGGTTTGATAAGATTCAGACGCTTGGTTGTGATTCTTGAGGTTCTTGAGTTTTCTTTTGAACTTCATGCATTTTGGTGTCTGAATCGTGGTTCTGATTGTTGTTTCAGTGTTTTGATCGCCCGGGCGAGTTCTTATGATTTTTTTTTCCTTTGCCTATACCTAGGATTCCCATTTGGTTCGGCTGTAGTTTCATAGATCTACATGGGAATCTTCGTCAGATCGATCATGCAGTTACGACCAATCAAGCAGAGTCTTGTGTGGATGTTTGGTGTAGAGCCCCGAGGGCCCGGATGTGTTTCATACGTGTTTCAGAATGGTTTGAGTTGGTTTGAAGTTTGCTGGTGTGACGATGCTCCAGTTATCAGAATTTGTTATCAGAATTTCGAGCACCAGCATCGCAGTTGCGATAATAGCAAAGGAGTCTCAGGTATCGCATTCGCGATACATTGATCGCATTTGCGAAGTATAGGATTAGGCTGGTTAGGTCGCATTAGCCAAGGGGGCTGTCAATTTCATATTTGTGGCATTTCTCTAGACTGTCAGGCGCCACATTTGCGAGTCGTTTTTCGCATTTGCGAGAGTTTTCCATTGCGGATCCAGGGTCGCAATTGCGACTTCTGCGCCTGAACATAAGGGATGGAGAGACAGGATGTGGTCTCATTTTTTATATTTTGGAACCCTATAGACTCAGTAAGAGGTAATTTGGAGAGGGGATTTCACATACAACTACTGAGTAAGTGATTTTGATCAATTTCTAATTATATTACATGATTATGTATGAGATTTAACATCAAATTCATGGCAATCTAAGAGAAATTTTGGGAAATTTGTCTATGTTTTCAAAAAAAAGAAAAAAGAAAGAGATCTGAGAATGAAATTGGACTTGGATTTGAAAACAAAATACATATATGGACTCGTGGGGTTATGTGTAGTCGAGATCTACCCTTGGACTCTGGTTTTGAACCGCCAGGCCCGGGGTTGACTTTTGTCATTTTTAGTTGTATTTGAGCCGTGTGGAGGCGAATTTTTAGGGAAAAGCCATTTTTGAGTGTTGATTTATCCTAGTTGAGGTAAGTATCTTTCCTAACTTTG
>ML371725.1:36504-95618 GCA_005239525.1 Nicotiana knightiana | reverse complement strand
ATATATATATATATATGCGTTTTCCTAACAAAGACGTATTCAATTGTAGAAAAGCAAAAAAGTCAGAGCGATTCTTTCGCTTTCACTTGCACACGAGCTTCAACAGCTGATAGTTTTTATTTTCTTTTTGTTTTTTAGTCCTTTTGATCCGGCACTTCTCCGAACTTCGTGCATAGCAAAAACTTAATGCATCGGACTGCCCTATATATAATTCCTTAAGGAGTAATGAAATAAGCCCAACCAAACAATTGTGACATTATTGTATATTTTTTTTTGGTCTAGAGAATAATACAATCAACTGTTATTATCATAACAATATAGTATGAAATATACATAGTACGGAAAAATTATAAAAAAAAACGTAATAAGAGTTAGGTTGGCTTATGGAGCCAAAAGTCTAACTGAGAATCTGAATATTTTTATTTTTATTTTTCGTTTGGGATAGTATTATATAATCCCCAGATGAAAGGAACTTATGACCAAACTCCCATAATAATCGGATGAAAACAACAATTTTCTTGATATCCTACTAAGCAATACATGCTTCCTTTTCTCTGAAATTTGAAACCCTCTTGTTTAACTCAAAAATAGTGATAACAATTATATTTGATTTATGGTTCTAAAAATATGTGATTTATTTCAATACTAGTAAATAGACAAGAGATATTAAGTATGAATGAGAAGAAATGATGAATCAAACCGGTGTTGTCAAAGGAATAGGGACCTCCAGTTCGATAGCCTCGGGGTCTCGAGGTGATTTAAGAACAATAAAGTATGAACAATAAATTAAGAGCAATAAAGCTGAAGAATAATTGTTGAGCACAATAAATGAGAACAACAAAATAGAATGTTCTATTGCAGTGAATATGATGATCATTTCAAATGATTGGGGTCCCCTTTATATAGGAGGGAAGAACCCCAATACGTTACATTTCTTATTATGACAAAGAATTCTATTTGTAAAGCTGTATAACAGCCTAGTACGGACTTGTACTAACTCGTACAAATCTTATCTCACAAGTTACGCCCTGATCCACGTGTCCTTGAGAGATTCCCGCTTTTTCTTGAGTGTCATCGAAATTGTACTGTCTCGAGGTAGACCGTATCAGGCCCGCGATTTTCTTCCCGAGGTGTGCACATCCCCGCCAGACTTGATTCTTACTTCGGGTTTTCCGAACTCGAGCTCGGGGCATTATTAAGCCTTCGAAATCGAGCTCTCCGATTTCGACCGTATACAGATAGCCCCCGCATTTCTTAGAATGAAATGATAAGAAACATTTTGAATTTTCGAAGTCCTCTATGACGGCATCATTCCTATGACGTAAGCGTCAAAATGACCGAAGCGTCCCGTCGGTTCTCTTCCCCAAAAGCATTGAGTGCACGTCAGAGCCGGTCGGCCATCATATCAATGAACAGCCGCCGCCTTCCTCTATATATACTTGCTTTCTCTTCTTATCAAGAAATTTTCCACCTTGCAACGCTTATTTTCCTTTATAAGTTTCCTTTTTACCACCAGTTCTTCCGCCGTATTAACTCAAAACCTCGCCGGTTCAATCATTTGTTTCTTCTTCTTCTAAGGAACCAATGGCAAAAACTTCCAAGTCCGTTCCTCAGAAATAAGGAACCTCCACTTCTACTTCCCGTCTGGCCGGTAGTAAACCGTCGGCGCTTCACGAGATCGTACCAAGCAATTTTTCCTTAAAGAAGGACTTTACAATCGAGAAACCTGCCGACGTCCCCCGGCCGTCGAGAGAATGTACCGAGATACATAAGATCAATTGAGGAAACACACCTCAATGCTGTGAGGAGGGAGTGCAAATAGGGAGAGGAGGTCGTTCTGCAAATACCTTCCCGCGAAGAGGACATCATAACCTACGTAGAGGGGTTCCTGAGTATGTATACATACCCCTTTACGTTGGGTCCCCTCGACCTGGTTGTGCTTGAATTCTGCCAAAGATATCAAGTCACCCGGGCCAAATTCATCCGTCATTTTGGCGGATCGTGATAATGATGAGGTTCTTCATCGAGAAGGCCGGGCTCGAGCTCACCCTCAGCCACCTCGTCCGATTATATCGACCTCATCATTTCCGAGGTTTGATCAAACTCTAGCACCGAACGACCAAGTCCTTCTTCGCCATTAACGACGAAGGCAAGGATCGAGGTTGGATGAGTTGATTCATCCGGGTGAGGACCGTCGATGTTATTCCCAAGGAGTTCCTGTCGTTCCCTGAGAAATGGAACTTTGACCGTGAGTGAAGTTCTTTGTTTTAATTCTTTCTATTATTTTTGTTGAACTTAGAACAATTATTCCTTTCCCTTTTTCACAGCGGTCCCGTGAATGCCTAATACAATCCTCGACCTCAAGGATAGGGTCCGCAAACTGGCTGCTACTTCATCGTACGACAAACGCAAGTGGCGAGACTTATCGAAGGGCAAGTGGGAAGCGAAACACCACGGTTCGTGTTACAATATTTCTTTCCTTATTAAGAATACCTTTCTTCATATGACCTAATTCCTCTGTCGCAGGTATCGATGAGTTCTCCGAGATGAGGCCTCCCCCTCTCGGGGAGGAAGCGGGATCTTCGGCTTCAAAGCCAAAGAAGTACAACAAGAGAAAAAGGTCCTCGAAAAGCGAGGACACTCAAAGCAAAGCAGAGCCTGCTCAGAGGCACAAGAAAAGCGTCGTCATCAACGTGGATATTGCCTCGGTCCACCAGTCCACGGACGATGAAGATGACGAGGTGGAGGGTTCGACGCTGGTGACTCGAACCAAAACATCTTCCGAGGCTATCAAGCCTACTGAGACCAAGGCCCCTAGCCTCGAAGAAGGAACTTCAAAAGAAAGAAGGGATGGAAGCCTTGTATCACCGATGTGGTTACTGCTTCCCAAACTTCGGGAAATACTCCAAAAAGAGCGCCTCGGTGATCTCCCCGAGGCCGTGACTGAAAATGCCCGAGCTAAGCGGAGTCCCGAGTGAAAATGACCCCTTCCAGAGTTTCTTTACTGGGATCGATGAGGCCGACCCAGCGGATGTGAGCTCAATCTTCGAGGAGGCTCAGCATCTTTGCTCAATTGTAAGTTTTTAGTGGCACTACAATTTTTCCACCGTCATATTTTCTCTTTTTGTCTAATCGATCCTTCTTTCTGTAGGCCTTTGACAAATTTAAGACTAAACTACGTCATTGTGAGGCCGAGTTGTGTAGATCTTCGAACAAGGAGAAAACCCTCAGGCTTCTCTATGACAAAAAGGAGAAAGAACTGAAGCATCTTCGATCGATGTTGACCAGAGCTCGTGCATATGAGGACAATCTAGAGAAGCAGGTAACCTTTGTTCTGAAAAAATAAAGGCTCTCTCTCCCGTCTTCAGAGGCTAATACTTAATGTCTCGGCTGCAATAAAAGGTAGAGATGCTGGAGCGTCTTCGTGATGAGGTCGACCAAGTCAACTCTGAGTGTAATAAATGGAAGGCAAAGATGGACACCTTTGCTGCGGCTAAAACTGATGCACTGGAAAAAGTATCGGCCCTCGAGATTCAACTTCGGAATGCTCAAGAGAGAAACTTGGTTCAGGCTAGAAAAATAGCCGAGCTCGAGGTTGGTCTGGCTAGAAAAATAGCCGAGCTCGAGGCTGGTCTTGCGAAGGCCGATGCCAAAGTTGAGGAGGTCCGGGTAGAAGCCAGAGAAATTCAAATCAAGGCCGATAAGACGGTGGTCGTCTATTTGAAGGATGTTGCCGATGCTCAGATGGATTTGAGGGGGGCTGCCGACCGAGAGAAACAAAGTAATGACTATGCCCGATGTCGATCCCGGAAGAAGACCCTCGAAGAGGTCCATGCTAAGGGTTTCGATCTCTCCGAGGAGATAAAGCAAGCTAAGGCAGATGAGGCTGATGCCAAGTTTGTCCTTTCCTCCAACGATGATGATGGAGTCGAAGATGATGAAGAGAAGGTTGACGAAGAGGCTACCCTTGGGGAAGAGGCTGGTCCCGAGGGAGTTACATGTCCGGGAAAAGTTGTTGGCCCGGGGTGAGGGGGATGTCCCCCTGGTGTAGGTAGAATTTTTTCTATATTTTTGTAATTTATTGTTTTGTAGAACTCCTCTGTAATACCTTTTGTATGTATAAATAAGGAAAGAACTTCCTTGATTGTTTTTCTTCGCCTTCAACTTTTCTTCAATGTTTGCTCGATTTTTTATGCTATAACCTTTGAGCGTTTGTTCAAATTCGGGGTTGGGTAACCCTCAGGTTTTGTGTTTTGACCAATAATTGATAATAGGTTACCATTTAAAGTTCGATCTTCGAGCTGGGCTTCTGGTAGGGACTTTTGAGCTAGGTAAGGTCTCGAGCATGCTATGCTTCGGCCTTTAAGCTCTTTAAGTAGTGGCCCTTAGGCTTTAAAGTATCAGCCCTTAGGCTCTTTAGGTTGTCCCTTAGGCTCTAAAGTATCGACCCTTAGGTTCTTTAGGTTGGCCCTTAGGCTATAAAATATCGACCCTTAGGCTCTTTAGATTGACCCTTAGGCTCTAAAATATCGGCCCTTAGGCTCTTTAGATTGGCCTTTAGGATCTAAAATATCAACACTTAGGCTCTTAGATTGGCTCTTAGGCTCTTTTAGGTAGGGCCAATTCAGCCTCTAAAATGGCTATAATTTTTCCCTCTTTCTGGCTAAAGACTTGGTGGTATCTTTGGTATGCCTTAGCATGTATGTTTTGTATTCATGCTTGATTTTTTGAAGGTTCTATTGATTGGAACCTCGTTTGTAAGTCGATATGTAATGATAATTGAATACCTCTTGAGGTTTTTTTTAAGGCTGGTATTATCGAAGCCTCCACATTATTCGAGGGCTGATTTTATTGAAGCCATTTATAGTTTTCTTTTGTCGAGGGTAGCTTGGTTTAACCGGTTTTTCGAAGTATTTAAAGGACTTTAGTTTTTATGGAGGAAGTCGGACGTCTCCGAGCCGCATTATTTCGGCTGTAGCCTTTTCATATGACTGTAGTCTTTTATATGGCCGTAGCCTTTTATATGTTCGTAGCCTTTTATATGGTCGTAGCCTTTAGTCCCCGAGTGTGGTGTCCTTGGCCTTAATATCACGGGGATTCCTCTTTGAGGTCTTATGAGTTCGAGCATGCCTCTTTGAGGTCTTATAGATTTGAGTGTGCCTCTTCGAGGTCTTATAGGTTTGAGTGTACCTTTTCGAGGTCTTATAGGTTTGACTGTTCCTCTTCGAGGTCTTATAGGTTCGAGGTTTCAATGACTCGATATGTTGACTGTCAATGGCAGTCCCCGAGTATTCGGATGCATTTGAGGTTTTGGCCCTTGAGTTGTTTCATATAGTAATATAAATGCAAAAATGGTAGACTTCTTTGGGGCACAAAGTGTTTTGATATAATGACAGTGCTTCTTTGAATGATTGATCCATGCGTACATGTTTTGTCTTTGAGGGCTCGACTGCCTTATATGGACACGGTTCATTTGACCGTTTGTCCCATTACATCGTTTTCCTATCGATGGCCTCTTGACACAAATTGTTTTCTTTAGAAAATATAACCTCCGAGGGTGATGCCCCCCAGTATTCGAGGTTGATTGAAACAAGCCTTGAATACTTGTTGAGTTTTCCTTAGGTAGCATATAGGTGTTGCCTTGTTAAAAACCTTGTCGGTAAAACCCATTTGGGATAAAACCCGTTCTAAGGTAAAAAGAGTGCAACGCATGCTTTAAAACCCAAGGTCTTCGAGGTGAAGGATGCTTCGATATCTCCAATCGAACACCTGTATGGAGTTAGTATGAAATATAAATGAAAAGGGGAGAAGGTCATACCTCAGCAGTATTAGCTTTTGAGCAATGATATATTCCAATTATTTGGTAGTTTTTCGCCTTCCATTGTGCTAAGTTTGTAGGATCCTTTGCCCATAACTCTGAGGACTCAGTACGGTCCTTCCCAATTAGGGCCTAATTTCCCTTCATTTAGGTCTCGAGTATTGAGACTGACTTTCCTTAGAACTAAGTCCCCGACTCCGAAGTAGTGAAGGTTCGTCCTTCTGTTGTAGTACCTCTCGATCCTTTGTTTTTGAGCGGCCATTCGGACTAATGCGGCTTCATATTTTTCATCTAGTAGCTCGAGGGAAGTGTTCATGGCCTCGTTGTTCGAATCCTCGGTGGTGTGCTGAAACCTGACGCTCGGTTCCCCGACTTCGACTGGGATTAATGCCTCGGACCCGTACACCAAAGAAAACAGGGTTTCCCCCGTGCTTGACTTTGACGTCGTTCGATATTCCCATAGCACCTCGGGAAATACTTCTCTCCATTTCCCCTTCGCATCATCTAACCTCTTCTTTAAGTTTTGGATGATGGTTTTGTTTGTGGACTCGGCCTGACCATTTGCACTTGGATGATAAGGTGCTGATAGAATCCTTTTGATTTTATGGTCTTCGAGAAATTTTGTTACTTTGCTGCCGATGAACTACTTCCAATTATCGCGTGCTATCTCGACGGGTATCCCGAACCGGCATATAATGTGGTCCCATATGAAGTAAATGACTTTTTTTTCTCTTATCTTCTCGAAGGCCTACACTTCTACCCATTTCGAAAAGTTTTCAGTCATAAACAAATAAACTTAGCTTTACCTGGCGCCGTTGGTAGGGGGCCGGCGATCTCCATCCCTTATTTCATGAATGGCCACGGGGATAGAACTGAATGGAGTTGTTCGCAGGGCTGATGGATCATTGGTGCGAACCTTTGACATTTATCACACTTTCGAACGAACTCCTTAGTATCTTTTTCCATGCTACCCCAGTAATACCCCGCTCTGATCACCTTTCGAACCAAGGAATCGGCATCGGAGTGGTTTCCACAAGTGCCTTCGTGGATTTCTCGTAGAACGTAATCAGTGTCCCCCGGTCCCAAGCACACTGCCAACGGTCGTAATGTTCCATTTTCATCAAGTGAGAATCGAGCTGCTTTGGCTCGGAGGGCCCTCTCTTTTTTTGGGTCCGAGGGGAGCTTCCCATGCTTCAAGTATTCGACGTACTTATTCCTCCAATCCCATGTTAAACTTGTTGAGTTGATTTCTGCATGGCCTTCTTTGACCACTGACCTCGATAATTGGACGACAGCCCCGGGATGATATCATCTTCTTTGACCGATGACCCCAGATTCGCAAAAGCGTCGGCCTCGCTATTCTGTTCTCGAGGTACATGGACCAGTGTCCACTCTTTGAAGCAATGCAACGTCACTTGAAGTTTTTCTAAGTACCTTTGCATTCTATCTTCCTGAACCTCGAAGCTCCCGTTTACTTGGTCTACTACCAAAAGAGAGTCACACTTTGCCTCGATGACCTCTGCTCCCAGGCCTTTGACTAGTTCGAGACCTGCAATCATGGCCTCATACTCGGCCTCATTGTTAGTCAATTTTGAAGTTTCTATAGACTGTCTAGTGATGCTGCCCATAGGCGATTTTAGAACTATTCCGAGCCCAGACCCTTTCACATTCGAGGCACCATCTGTGAAGAGGGTCCATACTCCCGATGATGTGCTCATTTTTAGCAAGAGTTCTTTTTCTACTTCGGGCACGAGGGCAGGCGTGAAATCAGCCACGAAGTCTGCCAAAATTTGAGACTTGATGGCCGTTCGGGGTTAATATTCGATATTATATCCCCCAAGCCTGATGGCCCATTTGGTCAATAGGCTCGATAATTCGGGCTTATGCAAGATGATTCAAAGTGGATATTTAGTCAATACACATATAGGATGGCATTGGAAGTATGGTTTTAATTTTCTAGATGAACTCACTAATGCAAGATCTAACTTTTCTAAATGTGGGTACCTGGTTTTGGCACCTCCAAGGGTCCGTCTTACATAATAGATAGGAAATTGCGTACCTTGCTCTTCTCGAACCAACACGCCATTTACCGCTACCTCGGACACGGCTAAATACAAATATAGTTTTTCATCCTCCTTCGGAGTATGAAGCAATGGCGGGCTTGAGAGATACCGTTTTAATTCTTCCAAGGCTTGTTGACACTCCGGAGTCCATGCGAAGTGGTTTTTCATATTGAGTAGAGAGAAGAAATGATGGCTCCGATCTGAAGACCTCGAGATAAACCGGCCTAGGGCAGCTATCCTTCCGGTTAGCCGTTGCACGGCTTTCACATTGTTTACGATGGTGATTTTGTCGATGGCTTTGATTTTATCGGAGTTGATATCAATTCCCTTATTCGACACCGTGAAGCCTAAGAACCTTCCCGAGCCGACTCCAAAAGCTCACTTCTCGGGGTTGAGTTTCATGTCGTACTTCCTTAAGATATCAAACGTTGCCTGCAAATGGGTCAAATGGCTCTATGCGCAGGGGCTTAACTAGCATGTCAACAGTATAAACTTCCATAGATTCACCTATTAGGTGTTCGAACATTTTATTAACTAAGCGTAGATATGTAACCCCTGCGTTTTTTAGCCCGAAGGGAATTACATTATAGCAATATGTACCATACTTCGTGATAAACGAAGTCTTTTCCTGGTCCTCCGGGTTCATTTGAATTTGATTGTATCCGGAGTAGGCGTCGAGAAAAGTAAGGATCTCGTGGTCAGCCGTAGCATCAATCAGACGGTCGATGTTAGGCAGTGGGAAGGAATCTTTAGGGCATGCTTTGTTTAAATATTTGTAGTCTACACACATTCTAAGTTTATTTCCCTTTTTAGGGACTACCACTATGTTAGCTAGCCATTCGGAATATTTTACTTCCCTAATAGATCCTATTTTGAGATGTTTGGTTACCTCGTCTTTGATGAAGCCATGTTTTACCTCGGACTGAGGTCTTCTCTTTTGCTTCAATGGTTTAAATCTGGGATCGACACTTAGTTGATGCATGGTTATCTCTGGTGGGATCCCTGTCATATCTAAGTGGGACCAAGTAAAGCAATCAGTGTTATCAATAAAGAATTGAATGAGTTTTTCCCTGAGTTCGGGTTTTAATCCCGTTCCCAGGTATACCTTTTGTTCCAGCAGATGCTTGACTAATACCACCTGCTCGAACTCCTCGATAGTAGACTTCGTCGCATCTGATTCCTCGGGGGAGACGAAGGCTCGGGGGCGACGAAGGCTCGGGGGGTAATGAAATATTCTTCGTCCTCAATCACCTGCTCCTCGGGCTCAGCCAAGGGCACGGGATTTCTATTTGTCTACATGTTTGTCCTTCGACTTTTTTGATGTGGATGGTGTCGATACTAGTGCCATGTCGTGCACTGTGAACATCTCTTTGGCTGCATGCTGCTCTCCATATACTGTTTTCACGCCATCCTTTATTGGGAACTTCATCATTTAATGAAGGGTTGAAGGCACTGCCCTCATGCTATGGATCCATGGCCTTCCAAGTAGAGCATTGTACCTCATGTCACCTTCGATGACATGGAATTTGGTGTCTTGTATGGTTCCGGCCACGTTTATGGGGAGGATGATTTCTCCCTTCATTGTTTCACTCGCCATGTTGAATCCATTCAAGACTCGAGAGACTGGTATGATTTGGTCGAGCAGCCCGAGCTGCTCCACGACCCTTGATCTGATTATATTTGCTGAGCTACCTAGATCCATGAGACACATTTAACTTGAACTTTATTTAACACGATAAGAATTACCAGTGCATCGTTGTGAGGTTGAGATAAGGCCTCGATGTCTTCCTCGCTGAATGTGAGAGTGTCCTCGGGCATGTAGTCCCGAGTTCGTTTCTCCTTTGTGATAGATACTTTGGTACGTTTGAATATGGGCCCCTATGGGACGTCGACTCTGCCGATGATCATGTGAATGATATGTTGGGGCTCTTCCGGTTCATTTTTCCTGTTTATATCCCTTTCTCGGAAATGGTTCTTGGCCCGATCGCTGAGAAACTCTTGAAGGTGACCTTCGTTAAACAATCAGGCTACCTCCTCTCTAAGCTGCATGCAGTCCTCGGTCCTAAGACCATGAGTACCATGATACTTGCACATTAAGTTAGGGTTCCTCTGAGAAGGATCAGTCTGTATGGGCTTGGGCCATCTGGTATCTCTAATTTTGTCAATGGCTGAGATGATGCCCGAGGCATGACTGAGGCATCGATGCTGAAGTTGTGTTATGATAATCGGGGTGCCTCCACCAGCCCCGAGTGCCTATCGAACCCGGTATTACTCATCAGTCCCCGGGAATTCTTACCTCAATCTTTTCTTCGATCATTTTGAGGTATGTTGCGCCTCGAAGTGTTCCTTCTGTCTTCGATGTATGGCTGGTATCTTTCCTTGTTAGGCCTTGGCTCTCTGTCTGCATCTCTCGACTCTTTTGATGGTAGCATGCTTGGATAAACTGAGCCCGAGGGGGCTCCCAACTGGTCGTCCTCGACCCTAATTTTTGACTAGTACCTGTTGTGCACATCCGCCTAGGTTACGACGGGATACTCGATCAAGTTCTGCTTCAGCTGCCTCGAAGCTATCGAACTTCGTTCATTTAGCCCCTGAGTGAAGGCTTGTATGGCCCAGCCATCGGAGACTGGTGGTAACTCCATTTGTTCCCACTGAAAATGGGACAATATTCCCTCAATATCTCGCTCTCCCTTTGCTTGATTTTGAATAATAGTGACCTCCTTGGTGCAACCTTTATGGCACCAACATGTGCCTTTACAAATGAGTCTACCAATATGGAAAATAAATCGATAGAGTTCAGGGGAAGGTTATGGTACCACATCATGGCCCCCTTGGACAAAGTTTCCCCAAATTTCTTCAATAGTACAGACTCGATTTCGTCGTCCTTCAAATCATTCCCCTTTATACCACAAGTATATGTGGTGATGTGCTCGTTGGGATCGGTGGTCCCGTTGTATTTCGGAATGTCTGGAATCCGAAACTTCTTCGGAATGGGTTTCGAAGATGCACTCAGGGGGGAATGGATTTTGTACAAACTTCTTCGAATCAAGTCCATTCAAAATCGAAGGTGCTCCCCGTATCTGGTCGACCCTCGAGTTTTAGGTTTCCAATTTCCCATCGTTGTCCTCAATCCTTTTTTTCTTCCGACTAGATCCTCTTAGTGAGTTCCTTGAGCATTTTCATGATGATGGGGTCAATTCCCGGCCCATTATTTCTTGATATCTCGGGGGTTGGTTCCACTCGAGGAGTTGTTTCTGGTCCTACTCCGCTTGGGGTATTTTGCTGACTCTGCAACTGAGCAATAGCAACTTGTTGTGCTTGCAACATCTTAAAAATTACTTGTAGACTGACGTCTTTGTCTTCTCGAGCATGTTTGTGCTTCAGGTTGGTCCCCTCCGCATACACTTCCTTCAATATCAGTGCCCAAGTCGACGTGCAAAGCAATGTGTGAACCAACGTCGACAGGGTTGGCGCTACTCCAGGGTTAAGCGGTGGCACACCGGTCCCCGAAGTTGTTGCATTGTTTTCTCCACGGAATCCAAGGCCGTCGTTTCCATGTACTGATGCGTTTGCTGAGTTAGACATGTTTTAATCCTGAAATCAAAGAATCTTGGACAAGAAAAAGTGTGAAGAATAACATGTGTTATCAAAAAACTAGCACTAAAATAATCACTATTATCTTTAGCCCCACGGCGGGCGACAAACTGTTTACCTTGAAAATAGTGCTAACAATTATATTTGATTTGTGATTCTAAAAATATGTGATTTATTTCAATACTAGTAAATAGACAAGAGATATTAAGTATGAATGAGAAGAAATGATGAACCAAGCCAGTGTTGTCAAAGGAGTAGGGACCTCCAGTTCAATAGCCTCGGGGGTCTCGAGGTGAGTTAAGAACAATAAAGTATGAACAATAAATTAAGAGCAATAAAGCTGAAGAACAATTGTTGAACACATTAAGTGAGAAAAACATAATAGAATGTTCTATTGCAGTGAATATGATGATCCTTTCAAATGATTGGGGTCCCTTTTATATAGGAGGAGAGAACCCCAATATGGTACATTTCTAATTATGACAAAAAATTCTATTGGTACAGCTGTATAACAACCTAGTACGGACTTGTACTAACTCGTACAAATCTTATCCCCCAATTTACGTCCTGATCCACGTGTCCTTGAGAGATTCTCGCTTTTCCTTGAGTGTCATCGAAATTGTGCTGTCTCGAGGTAGACCGTATCAGGCCCTCAATTTGCTTCCTGAGGTGTGCACATCCCGGCCAGACTTGATTCTTACTTCGGGTTTCCCGAACTTGAGCTCGGGGCATGATTAAGCCTTTGAAATCGAGCTCTCCGATTTCGACCGTATACACTTCTCAAATTCAACAATTTCTTGTACGATATTTTCTTGATCCTAAGCAGCTAACAATATGTCATTTGCGAACCTAACATAAGTAATACAGTATTGATTTTTGGCCTTTTTAGGTAATGCAAAGATATTCAGTTGAAAATGCGACTTTACGATTTTCTCTTTTCCTTCCTAATCTCACGATTTGCTGCCTAGCTAGGTTAACTTTATCTACTTGCATATTTCATAGTCAAACTCCCGTGCGCTCTAATATATGACACTTATCATTTGGCATGCATAAACACACATATCCAATTACGCCATAGCCCCATTTTCCCCCTCTTAGACCATTCACGTTATCACGTACCAGAGACGAAGACTAGAGGAAAATAGAAAATTTATTATTTCCTCTCAAATACCCTAGGATATGGAATATTTTCAAGTAATTAGAAATAGGTACCTAGACTTTTTCCGCCTTCTTTTGATCGTAATTATAAGTTTGTCATGCGATAAATCTTTTGAGATGTAGTTTCGCTTTCCACAACACGGTGGACTACAATATTATGATAATTAAGCCAAATCCTCATAAAGGTAAACCAGTCTAGTTAACAGGTTCTATCAACCTAAGAAAAAAAGAAGTAAAATGTAAAATTGATAAATTCAAAAAACGATATAAGCCTCTAGGGTAAATAACATCAATGCATGATGGAATCAAATACCCTTTTTCAACTTTCACTTTAAATACTCATTTTTAACGTGAAATACATGTACCTTCTTTTAACTTCAACTTCAAATATATTTTTTTCAAACTTCGCCAAATCATTCTAACTCTGGATCCAGACAATGTGGGCTAGCAATATCAGTAACAGGACATGAGGCTTGAGCTGGTACTTCGTAGCATTCTTTCAATAAGGACACACGAACAATAGGATGTATTTTGACTGAAGGAGGAAAAAGAAGTGTGTAGGCTACTGACCACCATTTTAATGATCGGATAAGGGCCATAGTACTTAGCAGCTAGCTTGTGAAATGGTTGAGTCAATAGGATAACCTGCTTGTAAGGGTGGACCTTCAAATACATCCAATCTCCCACTGCAAATTGCTTGTCACACCTATGAGAGTCAGCTTGTTGTTTCATTTTAAGTTGGGCTCTCAATAAGTGGTGTTTCGACAACTGCAATTTGAATTCTCCGTTTATCAATGTGTGATCAGCATCAGCTGATGTAGATTCATCTGGTAAGAAGGGCAAGTGTAAGAGAGGTGGTCTTCCATAGAGTACCTTATATGGAGTAGTTTTGATAGCAGAGTGGTAAGATGTATTATACCAATAATCTGCCATACCCAAGCATGAATACCATTCAAAAAATTCCTCATTGCAAAAACATCTCAAATAGGTTTCTAAGCACCTATTCAAGACCTCGGTTTGACCATCGGATTGAGGATGGTAAGCTGAGAAAGTATGCAATTGTACACCCTATATGGAAAGGAGTTCCTGCCAGAAAGAATTCAGAAAAACTGCATCCCTATCACTAACAATGAATTCTGGAAGATCATGTAGCTTGAATATGGTGTCCATGAACACCTTAGCTACAGATTGAGCTGTATAAGGGTGTTTGAAACGAGTGAAGTGGCCATATTTTCTTACCCTATCCACTATCACCAGTATGACTTCATAGCCACAAGATTTTGGAAGTCCATCAATAAAGTCCATGCTGATATGAGACCAAACCACATCAGGTATGGGTAGTGGTTGTAGAAGACCAGGATAAGCTACTAAGTCAGCTTTAATCCTTTGGCAAGTATCACAGTTCTGCACAAAGGTTTTCACATCATTCCTTATTTCCTTCCAATAGAAAAGTGTCATTATTCTCCTCAGTGTTGCTTCAATACCAGAATGTCCCCCTTGGGGTGTGGAATGCCACAGAGTGATGATATTTTTCCTTAATTGTTGATCATTTTCTACTACTAATTTTCCTTTCCTTCTCAGTCGGTTATTATACCAAGTGAAGTGAGGATAAGTTATAGGATGTGCTTGTAACTGTTCAATGAGAGCCTTCAAGTCAGGGTCTGCATCCCAGCTGAGAGTTATGACTTGCATCAAGTTTGAATTTGTAGTAGAGATCACCAGAACAAATAGTTCAGCCAGATACTCTTGAAAGAACATATGCTACCTTTTCGGTGCTTCCCTTCTTGTATTCTATGACATAGTCAAATCGCATCAATTTTTTCAACCACATCAGCTGAGACTTTGAGTGCAACTTCTGCTCCACTAAGAACTTTAAGGCTTTTTGGTAAGTTTGATGACAAACTTCTGACCAAGTAAGTACTAGGACCAATTGGTTACATCATGAACTATAGCTAATAATTCTCTATCATAGACTGAGAGAGGTGCATGTCTAGGTGAGAGTGCTTTACTGATGAAGGCTATAGGATGTCCTTTTTGCATAAGAACAACCCCTATTCTATATCCACTGGCATCTGTCTCTACAATAAAAGTTTTACTGATATCTAGCAAGGCTAGGACATGAGCTTTGGTTAAAGCTTCTTTCAACTGATCAAAAGCAACAGATGTTGTAGGTGACTACTTGAATCCATCTTTCTTCAGAAGATATGTTAAGGGTTTGCATATGATGCCAAATCTCTGTATGAATCTTCTATAATAACCAGCTAGACCAATGAATCCCCTTAATTGTTTAAAAGTAGTAGGATTAAGCCAGTTTCTTATAACTTCAACCTTTTGAGGGTCAGTTGATACTCCTTCCTCGGTAATAAAATGACCCAAGTATTTTATCCTTGGAATTCCAAAGAAGCATTTACTCTTCTTGGCAAAGAGTTGATGCTTTTCCATTTTTAGGAACGCTGATCTGAGATGATTAAAATGGTCTTCCATACTTTTGCATCAAAGAATACCAACACATATTTCCTAGGGAACGTATGGAAAATTGAGTTCATCAGGCCTTGGAAAGTTGCTAGAGCATTTGACAACCCAAAGGGCATCAGTAGGTATTCATAGTGACCTAAGTGAGTCCTAAATGGAGTAGTTTCCATTCTTAGTTGGTGGTAACCAAATCTTAAATCTATCTTTGAAAAGATTTTTGATCCTCCTAGTTCATCTAACAAATCTTCCACCACTGGTATGGGAAATTTGTTCTTCACAGTGTGTTTGTTTACAATCTACACACAACCTCCATTTACCATCCTTTTTACCAACTAAAAAGACAAGGGCAGCAAAAGGATTACAACTTGGTTGTACTATCCCTTGCTCTAACATTTTTTTGACCAAAGACTTAATTACATCCTTTTTACTGAAGGATATCTGTAAGGCCTCTTGTTTATTGGTTCAGTTCCATTCTGCAGTACAATTCTATGATCAAACAACCTTCTAGAAGGTGGTAGTTTTGTAGGTTCAGCAAACAATTCCTTAAACTCATTCGTTAAGGCTAACAGTCTAGAACCTTGATTAAGTTCCCCGTTAGATTCTAATAAATACCATTGTAACTCATTACACATAGCAGGTACTACTTGAATCATACAGAGTTGAGACTGATGGCTAGCTGAAACTCTAGCTATCTTCCTACCACTAGGAGACAATATTTGCCTTTCAGATCCTCAGAGGACATGTTTTCTCCCTCGATAGTAGAATTCCATTGTTAGAGTTCTAAAAGTCATCTTAATGTCACCCAAAGTTAGCCACCATTGGACTCCCAACACTACTCTGCAAGACCTCAAGGGTAATAGCAAGAACTCAGCAGAGAATTCATCTCCTTGTAGCAACCAAGAGATCTTGCATACTTTGTCAACCTTCATCATGTTTCCATTAGCTACAGCCACCCATTGAGGGGTAGTTGACATGATAGGACAGTGTAGCTTTTCTACCAACTCTGGATCAATAAAGTTGTGAGAACTAACAGTGTCCACCAAGATATGCAATGGCTTTCTTGAATGATAACCAGTTACTCTTAATGTTCTGTAACCCAATGATCCATTCAAGGCATGGATGAAGACTTCCAATTGTTCTAGAGGTTGAATTAACTCCAAGATTTGTTGGTTCATATTATTAGGTATCTCCTCTTCTTGAAAATGTTCTTCATCTTGTTATTCTAATTCAAGAAGATACAACTGCTTCAGATTCTTACACCCATGTCCATGTGTATACTTCTCATTGAAAAAGTAGCATAGTCTTTGACACTTCTTCTCATTCATCTCATCCAGACTTAAGGTTCTTCTACTGAATCCTTTGGAAGCCACAACATTACCAGAGTTGGGAGTTGGTAACAATGGCCTGTTGCTACTTCTTTGGTCTGCAAATCTTCTTGTCATACTTTTTAGTTACTGCCTGCTAGTGTACGTAATCTGGTAGCTGCTAAGTAGGCCTCCTGCATTCTAGCGGTTTTGTAGACTTGTGACAAGGAGGTAGGATTTGTCAACTTCACTGCAATGTTTAATTCATGTTTCAAACCACCAAGAAAACAACTAATTGCATTTTCTTGTGACAAATTAACCCTAGTCAGATTCCTCTCAAACACAGCATGGTATTCCCTTACATTACCAGTTTGTTTGACCTTTTTTATATCCTCCATTGGGTCATCAAAGTCCACCCCAAATCTTTCAACCATATCCATCACGCATTCAGTCCATGTAGCTGGTTGCAAATATTGTCTATATCTCATAAATGACAAATACCACTGGATACCTTCCCCTTCCAACTGCATCGCAGCCACTTCTATCTTCTCTTCAACAGGAACCTTCTCCATACAGAAGAACTGCTCAATCTTGAAGAACCAATATTTTAGGTCATCTCCATTGAACCTCAAAAATTCCATCCTTGACCATCTTGAAAAATTAGAATTAGGATGATTATAGCTAGCAGGACTTCTTTCCTTTGGTGACCTTTCATCAGATTGCTTACCTACATTCAATATTGGAGTTTTGTCTCTCCGATATTTATTAGAATTTGCGAACTGCTCTTTTAGTTCAAGCATAGTTTGATCTAGGCGCTTCAGATTGGAGACTTCCCCTGACAAAGCTCCAACATCTTCTATCAATTTTTGCATCAATTCACAAAGATCTTCTGGTTCGCCAGTCGAATTTTCTGTTGATCGTGTGCCTTTTTCCATACTGTCGAGGATGATCAGCTCTGATACCAATGTTAGCTTAATTGCAGGAATTCACTGAAGAATTTGAGTAATAAGCAGATGAGCTAGGAGATTAATGAGAAGCTCGAAAGAGTCAGCAATGGTGAAGGAAGAAGAAGGTGAAATTGGGAGAAATGAGAGAAATGAGAGGATTTGAGGGAGAAGTGTAATATCTATATATTGATCATTGTAATATGTAACATACAATCATTTATACAAGTTCACTTCATTCAGCCGATTCCCCTTATTTTCTAGCTAAGAGATTTACTAACTAACATAACTACACCAACTAACAACTAACAACTTTTGCTGACATGGCACTTATGTAACTAACTATAACAGAATTCCGAAAGCTATATTTGTAAAGCTATATTTGTGTATCAGCCCCTCCATCTTTTTTTTAAAAATCTCTGTGTGAGGAGGGATTGACCTTACCTCAATAATACAACACAAGGATACAAACTTATCCTTCACAACAAAAAGGGAGGAATTTCTTGTCACGGCCCAAAACTACCTACCAATCATCATGGCGCCTAACTCACTTGCTAGACAAGCCAAACATAGCAGAAGCGAAATATAAATACTGAATTGATAGAATTAGTACAAGTCTAAGGCCAATTAACATAAACAATAGTGTCAATACATATCAAATCCCTCAGAACTGATAATTACATAGTCATGAGCTCTAAAATGGAAATATA
This sequence comes from Nicotiana knightiana, assembly GCA_005239525.1. Taxonomy (NCBI): domain Eukaryota; kingdom Viridiplantae; phylum Streptophyta; class Magnoliopsida; order Solanales; family Solanaceae; genus Nicotiana; species Nicotiana knightiana. The sequence goes on along the minus strand of ML371725.1, from coordinate 77,555 downwards.
AGTCTAAAATACTGAATAGCAATATTATCTGAAATAAAGACAACAATATAAAATGGAAAGAGACGCCAAGACAGCGGTCGAGATGCAGATCTACCTCATCTGTCGGGTGCCATACTCAGCAATAAGTCCCAACTATTGATGGCTCGATCCAACACCTGGATCTCCACAATTAAGTGCATAGTGCAGTAGGAGTATAACCGACCCCATGTACTCAATAAGTATCATAACTAACCTCGGCGAGATAATAGGAGCATGAATTATTAATGATACCTCTAATCACCTGTGCAGTTTATAAATCCAACAAGTGCAGAACAAATAATATGATCAATTCATGAATCACAGAAATAACCACCTTGGTGCACACAATTACTTAACGTACTCTGCCCAGTCAAAAATCTAGCATATAAAGAAGATATGGAAATAAATCAGGTAGCAGGCATGAGGTTGCAAGTAAAGATGAAATGCACCAACCAAATCAAACACTGGCTATTAATTCCTCAGAATTTCCATAATAGTGCCAAATCACTTATCCGTTTTACTCAATCCGCATGTACACTATCAAGAAGGAACATGAGAGGGTGACCCTAAGGGGATAGATCCATATCCACACGCTGCACGGACAACTCACGTGCCAACAATATCAATATCTCGGATCTGACCGGACAATTCACGTGCCAACAATATCAACCACATGGACAAATCACATGTTGTACGGACAACTCATGTGCTAATATTACAATCCGCCCAGTGTGATCACAGGCTCAATATCACAATTCGCCCGGCGTGGTCACGGGCTACCAGTCCAAACATTATCACATATAAAGCAGATATACATGAATATATGTAAATGATTAATAAACATCAAATCTCATACTCTTAGACTAGTGTAAGTGACATGTTAAGGTGTATGCATGTGCAAGTGTGATATCATAGCTCAAATCAAGTAAATACATCACAAAAGTAGCAATTATCAAGTTCAATCAGGAGATTAACCTCTATGTAACCTCAGACATGGCTCAAATAGCTCACAACAAGGGTACTAGTAAGATAAATATCACAACATGAAGCTTGGCAAGGCATATCACAGTCTAAGCACTACCCTGACTATGAATAATACCCAGTGCACACACATGGGCTTATCCCTGCACATGTGTGCCACCTATAGCACGTCGCTATCACAAATAACTCAGGCAACTAGTGCCTTAATCATGTTTATGTAAGATACTTACCTCAAGGAAGCCAAATCAGTATTCTAGGAAGCCCTTCCCGCGTGAATCCCGAATCTAGTCAAAATAACTTAATATCATCAACAAAAGCCTTAGGAAACAATTTCAAATGATAAATCTAAGATCTTAAATCAAATATCCAAAGTTAACCCCGGGCCTACACCCCGAAACCTAACCAAATTCACAAATTTTGAACATCCATTCCGATATGTGTCCCAATATATGTGTTTAATTCAATTCCAACCTCAAATCGACCCTCAAATCATCAAATCTTACTCTCCAAAATCATAGTCCAAAAAACCTTAAATCCCACCTTTAATTCATGAAAATTAAGTGCAATAATCTATGGGTAATCAATATTTAACACCAAAATTCAATAAGGATCACTTACCCCTTCAATTGTGATGAAAATCCCTCCACACATCGCCTCTAACTGAGCTCCAAAATTTTAAAAATGACACCCTCGATATAAGTATTCTGCCTAGTCATTCCGCATCTGTGGATACTTAACCACATCTGCGGCTCCGATTCTGTGAAATGAAACATGCATATGTGGTCCAACTATAATCCTTGGTCCGCTTCAGTGGCCACACTTCGCGTCTGCGCTCACACATATGTGGTTCCTCTCTGTAGATGTGACCTTGCACCTATGCCCTGACTTCCGCATCTGCATTCTTATCGCTTATGTGATTCTCAGTTTGCATCTGCGGGCCTAGCCTTCCCAAGCAAATCATTCCATCTGTGGCTTCCCACCCGCTTCTGTGCTCTCGCACCTGTGACTCATCCATCGCAGTTGCGAAAGTACCAGAACTCTGAAGCCTTCAGCAATACAACAAAGTCCAATAATATTCTGAAATCAATATGATACACACTTGAGGCCCTCGGGACCCCGTCCAATCACACCAACCAATCCCAAAATATTATTCGAACCTGCTCGGGGACCTCAAATCACCCAAAATAACATCAAAAATATGAATTGTACCTCAATTCAAGCCTAAGGAAACTAATGAACTATCAGCTTCCAAAACTCGTGTCGAACCATATCAAATCAACTCGGAATGACTTCAAATTTTGCATGCAAGTCCCATATGATATAATCTAATATACACATGAGGCCCCTGGGACCCCGTCTAGTCACACAAATCAATTTCAAAACATAACACGAACCTGCTTGGGACCTCAAATTGCCCCAATAAAAACTACGAATCGCACCTCAATTCAAGCCTAAGGAAACTAATGAACTATCAACTTCCAAAAGTTATGCCGAACCATATCAAATCAACTTGGAATGACTTTAAATTTTGCATGCAAGTCCTAAATGACACAATGGACCTATTTCAACACTCGGAACCACAATCAGAACTCGAGTTTAACAAAGTCAACTTTCAGTCAAACCTATCAACTTTCCAACTTTCGCCAAAAAGCACCAAACCAATCTACAAACCTTAATACATACACCTTAGACTAAAATCACCACACAAAGCTATAAGAATCATCAAAACATCATTCTGGGGTCGTCTACACAAAAGTCAAACTTCGATTAACTTTTATAACTTAAGCCTCCAACCTTAGGACTAAGTGTCCCAATTTATTCCAAAACTTCCCCCCAAAACCAAGCCAACTACCCCGAAAAAATCATATAACCATAAATACATATAAGTAAATCATCAAATAGGGGAAACAAGGCCAAAATACTTAAAATGACCGGCTGGGTCGTCATATTCTCTCCCTTTTAGACAAACATTCGTCCTTGAACGAGTTTAGAATCATACCTGGAGTCTCAACATCTGCTTCGCATCTCCTTCTCGGTCTCCCAAGTAGCCTCCTCGATAGGCTGCGCTCTCTAATGAACCGTTACCGATGTTATATTCTTCAACCTCAACCTCCAAAACTCCACATCATAAGTCAAATCCCCATCTAACAACACCGTGCTGAAGTCCAAGATATGTGACAGATCACCATAATACTTCCGGAGCATAAAAACATGAAATAATAGGTGAACTCCCGACAGACTAGGTGGAAAGGCAAGTATTTAGGCCACCTCTCCCACTCTCTCAATCACCTCAAAAGGACCAATATACCTAGGGATTAACTTGCCCTTCCTATAGAACCTTATCACACCCTCCATGGGCGAAACTCTAAGTAGATCCTTCTCACCCACCATATACATCACGAGCGTTCCTGTTAGCATAACTCCTCTGCCTGGACTGCGTTGTATGGAGCCGCTCCTAAATCAACTTCACCTTCTCCAAAGCATCACGGACCAAATCAATACCCAACAACCTAGCATCCCCACTCTCAAACCAACCAACCGGAGAACGACATTGTCTCCCATATAAGGACTCATAAGGAGCCATATGGATATTCGACTGATAGTTTTTGTTGCACGTGAACTTGACTAGTGGTAGAAACGGATCCCATCATCCTCCAAAATCAATAACACAAGAACGTGACATGTCCTCCATGATCTGAATAGTGCACTCGGACTGCCCGTCCATCTAGGGATGAAATATCGTAAGCTCGACCTATGTGCCGAACTCACGATGTACTGCTCTCCAGAAATGCATTGTAAGTTGTGTGCCTCGATCCGAGATGATAGACATTGCACACCATGAAGCAAACAATCTTCCAAATATAAATTCGAGCTAGCTGCTCAGAAGAATAGGTAGTCATGACTAAATGAAGTATGCAACTTGGTCAGTCTGTCCACAATGACTCACACTGGATCAAATCTCCTCAAGGTCCATGGAATCCCAACTACAAAATCCATAGTGACACGCTCCCACTTTCACTCCGGAATATCAATCCTCTAAAGCAAACCATCGGGTCTCTAATGCTCATACTTCAGAATATCCTTCTTCATCCTCCGCCACCAACAGCGATGTCTCAAATCACAATACATCTTCGCGGCCCCCGGATGAATGGACTATCACGAACTATGAGCCTCCTCAAGAATCAACTCTCGCAATCTATCCACATTTAACATAGATCCGATGTTGTAGACTTAATACCACATCTTCACCAGTAGTAACCTTCTTACCATCACTGTGCTGCACCGTGTCCCTTAGGACAATCAAATGGGGTTCATCACACTGACACGTCTTGATGCACTTAAACGAAGAAGACTGTGAAACCACGCAAGTAATAACCAAGTTAGGCTTCGAAATATCCAACCTCATGAACTGATTGGCCAAAGACTGAACATCCAATGCTAACGGTCTCTCCCCAGTTGGTATGTAATCAAGACTCCCCATGCTCTCACCCTTCCTACTCAAAGCATCGGCCATCACATTGGCCTTCCCCCTATGATAAAGAATGGTGATATCATAGTCCTTTGATAGCTCTAACCACCTCTGTTGCCTTAAGTTCAGATCTTTTTGCTTGAATAAGTGCTGGAGACTTCTGTGATCTGCGAACACCACATAAGACACGCTGTAAAGATAATGCCTCCAAATCTTGAGCACATGAACAATGGCTGCCAACTCCAAATCGTGTACATGGTAGTTCTTCTCGTGGGCTTCAATTGACAGAAACATAAGTTGTTGAAGGAATCAAGATAGGGCTGGAATACGATGTTCATCAAGTGCATAAAAGGTTGTTGGTCCATAAATCAACCCAAAAGGCATCACCAAAAACTCATAATGGCCATAACGGGTCCTAAAAGTCGTCTTCAGATTATGTAAAGCCTGGATCTTTAACTGACTACCCAGAGATCAAGTCAATATACAAGAATACCCTAGCACACTGAAGCTGATCAAACAAATCATCAATACGTGGTAGTGGGTACATATTCTTGATAGTAACCTTATTCAACTGCCTATAGTCAAACATCCTCATAGAACCACCTTTCTTTTTCACAAATAGAACGAGACACAGTGGTACTAATAAAAACCTTATTAAGCAACTTCTGTAATTGTTCCTTCAACTCCTTCAACTCTACTGGTGTCATATGATACGGTGGAATAAAGATGGACTAAGTGCCCAACACCAAATCAATACTAAAATCAATATCCATATCAAGTAGCATGTCTGTAGGTCTGCAGGAAACATATCTGGGAACTCCCTCACTACTAAAGTGACTCAACACTAGGAGTATTAGCACTAACATTCCTCACAAAGGCTAAACATGCCAAACACCCTTTCTCAACCATCCGTTGAGCCCTCAAATATGAAATCACCCTACTGGGAGTGTGACTAAGAGAACCTCTCTACTCCAACCTAGGCAAATCCCGTATCGCTAGCGTTACGGTCTTCGCATGAAAATCAAGAATAACATAGAACGGAGATAGCCAATCTAGACCCAAAATCACCTCAAAGTCAACCATGATGAGCAATAAAAGATCAACCCTAGTCTCATAACCCCCAATGTAACCATAAACAACCAATATACATGATCCACCATAATAGAATCATCCACCAGTGTAGATACATGAACATGCATATCTAAAAATCACGAGGCATATCCAAATAACGAGCAAAATAAGATGACACATAAGAGTAAGTGGAATCAGGGTCAAATAATACCGAAGCCTCCCTGTGGCACACTGAAATAATAAATGTGATTACAGCGTTAGCAGCAACTGCCTCTGGCCTGGTGGGGAATGCATAGTAATGGGTCTGACCACCGCCTGCCCGAACTCCCTCTCTAGATCGACCTCGGACTGACTAAGGCCCACCCCAAGCTGGTTGTGTGGGTGGTATAGCTATTGGTGTTGAAATCATAGGCTGCAAGCTCATCTGTGGAAGCTTACTCAAAAGTCTGGGGCAATCCCTCTTGAGATGACTTAGGTCTCCACAATCAAAACAACCCCTCATCTGAATGCATGTACTAACTAAGTATCATAACTAAACTCGTGGTGGTAATAGGAGCAAGAATTATAAATATACTTGCTAATCACTTGTACAGTTCATAAATCCAACAAGTGCAGAACAAATAATATGATCAAGTCATGAATCACGGAAAAACCACATTGGTGCACACAATTACTTAACGTACTCTGCTCAGTCAAAAATCCAGCATATAAAGAATATATACAAATAAATCAAGTAGCAGTAAAGGAAGTTTTACGCAAACATGAAATGCAACAACCAAATTAAACAGTGGCTAGATTTTCCTCAGAATTTCCATAATAGTACCAAACCACTGATCAATTTTTCTAAATCCGCGTGTACACCAAGGAATATGAGAGGGTGACCCTAGGGGGATGGATCCATATCCAGACGCTGCACGGACAACTCACGTGCTAATAATATCAACCACACATACAAATCACATGATATATGGACAACTCTCGTGCAAATAATATCAATATCTTGAATCTGCATGGATAACTCACACACTGCATGGACAATTCACGTATTGCACTGTCACGACCCAAACTGATGGGACGTGATGGGCACCCGGTTCCTTACTCAACCGAGTACAAATATAACATATCTTTCTTATCGTACTATCATTGGCAAATGGGCCAAACATAAGCGAACACTCGACATAGGATAACCCAACATGTAATACAACTTATACATATGACATACGGGCCTATAAGGCCGAAAGGATCACCCCTACACTGACATAGGCCGACAAGGCCATACAATATTGCATATACATGACATTTGTCTACAAGCATCTAAGTGTATATAATGTCATAAAGATCGGGACAGGGCCCGCCATACCAATCAATACATGTACTAATCATACTGACCAAATAAGAAACTCCAGAGCAAATGGAGCGCACCAACACCTTTTGCTGAGATGATAGACTATTTGGAGGACTCTCAACCTGTCTATTAGGACATGCGGGCATGAAACGCAGCATCTCCAGGAAAAAGGGACGTCAGTACAAATAATGTACCGAGTATGCAAGGAATGAAATTCACTAAATAAAAGATATGAGAGAAACATGGAGTAAAAGACTCGACATGTAAGTCTGAATAGCTCTATGAATCATTAATACTTATAATGTCATGCATATGCATATAAATGCCATACCATGCATAGGTATATGCATTGATAACATCATCAAGCCTCTGAGGACATCCCATCATATCATCTTGGCCACTGTGGGCAAATCATCAATGTATACCAGCTGATCAGGTAGTGGTGCGTATATAACGTCGTAACCTTTTCCCATATCCCATATACATATATATATATATATATATATATGTGTGTGTGTGTGTGTGTGTGTGTGTGTGTGTATACATATATATATGTGTTTATAATTCCATCTGGTCATGGGTCAATGTACATACATAAATAAATGCAATGCATGATAAGTACGTCAATAAAATCTCTCGAATTTTCATAAGACCATTATACATTTGATTAATGTCACGAAATAAAATTTATCAACTTACGTATTTTTTGAGACCCATGAATAGATGATAGATTAATAATACATATGGTAAATCAAGAACATAGGCATCTCTAGTATTTTTATGAATAGAGTCATTTATGGAAATTGTGCATTTGCTCATTTCGTTTGTATTGTATGGATCACGCCAAAAAAGAAAGAAGGGATAGCCTTAACATACCTGAGTCAATTCTCTTGATAATACCTCTAACACATATCTTTTGCGAAAAACACGTAACGGCGGATCGAGGTAGGAGAAAATCCGTATGATATATTCTTGAGAAAGATTGTATCGTGCTCTCTTAGAATTGCATCCCACACTCTTATTAGATGATATAATCTCGTATAATTTGCTAAAGCTTCATCCGTCACTTAGTGAATGTGACCATCTTCATTTTGTTAATTAGAGAAGCTTTTTTGTATTAGTGGGTGTGGGCCCCACTTATGATGATGACTTGGCCACAAATCCCTTTAATTATGCCACCTTGCTACATGGTGTAAGAGTCACATATTTGGGCTCTAATCAAGACCCTTGGCTGACACATTAAAGTTCCTTAGGCTTTATCCAAAAGATCTTATTAATTATCCATCAATTTTTTAATTAACTTGTTAATGTCCCATAAACCAATAATTAACCAATTACCCACATAATTAAGAATTATCTCAAATTACTTAAAATACTACTCACTTTTAACACACTTTATACATCTTACTATCATGGTCATGTGGTACCTTGTACGACACTAATCCATAAATGCGGCGTATTGTAGTTTGGACTGTACTTTATCTCAAAATGTCAAACTTTGAAAAAATCTATTTCTTCGATTCGCTTAGCCTCTCACCTTCACTGATTTACTTATCACTTGTTTGAAATAGCGTAATACTTATAATCCAAAAATAATCTCATTTCCGATCTTACGTCGATTAATTTACGACGAAACTTTAACGTACGAAAATGCGAGATGTAAGATCTCATTTCCGAGCTTTCATCAATTCACTTATGGCTTACTTTTATGTACGAAAATGTGGGGTGTAACACCATTCTATCCTTTGGAACATTCGTCCTCGAATGTTGAATGATGCACTTATCATTTTCATAACCTATGTTAATATTTTAGTACTCTCCTTGCCATCTAGGAAACTGTTCTGTCAATAAATCCAAAGGCCAAAGGAATTCCCCCCTTTAGGCCTCTTTCTTATACCACCGACTTGTGGTCGGAATCCTTCCAATCTCGTAACTGTTGCCACCTTCTATCATGTAGCCTGTATGACTCTGACCTTGTAAGTCGCCTATGCGACTCTTCTCTCCTTTTCCCTCAAGTTTTTAGCCAATATCTAGGCCTCACTTTGTAAACATATATAGAGCTTGAGAAGATATCCCTCTAGGCATCTATAGGTATACTGAAGTTCTTCGCTCGGTACTTTGTTGAACATACGAATATTGTTATATCTTATTCCATAGATCCGATTATCTATCTGTATGGCTTTACTGCATCTAGGTAGATCATACTATGCCATAACTCTTACTTTGATTTATTGTTACTGAGTTCTGCTACCAAACTCCAGGTTACTCTTTCGTTGCTTATCATATATTTATAAATATAAGTCCTTTAATGCCCTCATTACTATTCATCTTAAGAATGGCAGCCTGATCTCATCTCATACATTGGAACTTTATCCATCTATTGTTGATTCACCTTAATGTTGATCCATAATCTGCCACTTATAACTTGAAACCTCTTACATAATGCATTGTCGCTAGGTCTTACGTCTCATTGAGGAATATCCAAAGTGACTTTCCTAATCCACCTAGGGGAGATACTATACTTCAATAACTGTATTTCATGCATTCCTACGTGGTTCATCTTATGGGGGCATTTCAATCCTGTACAATTCATGAAATCCTCGTTTTTTTTCTTTTTAAATCATTACTCAATCGAAGGCCCAAATGTCATCCTTTATCTATCACAATTACACCCTCATTCTACTACAAGGGCCGCATACCATCTCTTCTAAATGCTATTAGTCTTAGACTCCTTTGAGTTTATTTAGGCTATACTGAGCTTTCCATAACTTAGAGAAACCATCAGCTCTTCTTATTTTTATGGGCTTAATCCCGAGGACTTATCCATCCCTGTCACCTTCTCACTTGCCTTTCCTTATTCTTACTCATGTCTTCCTAAAACCTTGTCACTCTACCATACTTTAGCTTGCGGCCTACACATATCCATTTATACTACTCGCAACCTTCCTTCAACTTGCTTGCACCATAGATTTCTTTATATTATTTTGGAACATCAAGCGAGACATCACATCGTCTCAAACTCTTATTTACTCTTTTAACTAGACCTCTCGATACCTAGAAACCATAGGCTGGAAGAGATGCCACTGACAACGCTGCTATCATTCCTGGATACTTAATCCCAACGCTTCTAGCCTTCTATCTGAAGTATGGACTATTCACAACCTTCTGCATTTGAGTATCTCGTACATTGTTCCCCTTTACCTTACTTACCTTAAAATCTCGCATCACATCTTCTATCTCTTTCATGACCTCCCTTCCACACAGGTATAATTCACATCCATAACCACCACAATTCGGTGAGAGCTTCATACTAACCTCTTATGAGGCTGATACTTTTCTAACCAGTTTTACTAGTAGAGCCATTGTAGAATATGGTTGTTGTACTATCTCTCTTGTACCTCATATATTAAGAGTGATTCCTCTATGTTCTCAATCACGATTTCTATAATTTTCTGGGTCTAATAATTAGACTCCCGATTTACTTAGTTGATTAACTTTTTAGTTTCCATTCCTTCTTATCAGCCTTTACGTAGGCTTAAGCTATCTTCCGATCTGCGGCTCCTGGTATTAGTTATTATCTACCACTTTATTCCAAAAACTTCAACAAGACATTCTTTTTCTTTTAGCTCCCCTTTGCTCCATCTACTGGATCTTCGGATTGCCTAACATTCTCTCTCTACTAGGGACGGGAGCCACACTAAGATAATATTTATCCCTTCCAGGCTTCCAGTGCCTATCTTTGTAGTACTCATATCTAGTTGTACAATTTTATAGTGTACCATCTGGGTGTCTCACAAGGATATCTATCAGCACATTTGCAATATCCTTCGGAAATGTCAACTAACGCAAACAGTCCATCTATCATTTTGGGCTGCTCTAACCCCAGTCAGATCCTGACATCCCGTCCTCCTTTTAAAACATATATGTTAGCTCCCATAGTGCATATCTGAGATGGGTGTGGCCGATTGTACATACATCTGTTATTGTTGAATGTAACTCAAAAGGCTTATATTTCTCTGCCTGAATTGTAAATATTGATAATCTCCATTGACTGGCGCCTCGTACCCTTCTTCACCTTGCTTCTTTTATTTGTTGAAACTTGTATCTACCTTCTGAATCTCTCATTACTTTTTACCATGTGGGTGGATAGGTATTCTTACCTTAAGGATCCTTATCAAATAGCTTACACGTCTTAGTACACACATGTTCTGCTGAAGACCTCACATTTACTCATCATAAGCATGATGCAACATTGAGTTCCTCTGACTTAACTCTTCCACGACCACATGCAATCTCTTACCAACTGTCTTTCTGGATGTAAGCATCGTCATATTATGAATAAGATAGAGTTTAGGAAATTGAGTCCTTACAACTGAGCTCTACCGCACGATCTAGAGTAAGAAGAAAGAGTGGCAGTCCTATATACCCTGTAGCCTCCTACTTATAAGTGTGGTGCACGACACACCCATAAACAAGACTCTACTAGACACGACTTGTAGACTCCCTAGGACAGAACCTGGCTCTGATACCACTTTTATCATGACCCAAACCGATGGGCCGTGATGGGCACCCGGTGCCTTACTCAACCGAGTTCCAACGTAACGTATCTTTTGTATCATACTATCATAGGTAAATGAGTTGGAGAGGCTTTCATGAGATAAGTAGAATAAATATGAGAGAATACTTGACATAGAATGACCCAACCCGATATAGAAACTTACATACGTGACATACAGGCCTATAAGGCCAACATGATCATTTGTAAACTCAAAACATAGGCCGACAAGGCCATACAAGTATCTGTAACATGACATCTATCTACAAGCCTCTAAGATTACATAAGTATCATAAAGGTTGGGATTGGGCCTCGCTATACCAATCAATACATGTCCTAATTATACTGACCAAATAAGAAACTCCGGAGCAAATGGAGCGCACCAACACCTTCCGCTGAGCTGATAGCCTACTTGGAGGACTCTCAGCATCCTCAGGAAAAAGGGATGTCGGTACAAATAATATACTGAGTATGTAAGGAATGAAAATCAATAAACAATAGACATGAGATAAACATGGAGTAAAAGACTCAACATGTAAGTATGAATAACTTTATGAATCATTAATATTTTTATAATGCCATGCATATGCGTATAAATGTCATATCATGCATAGGTATGTGTGTACATAACATCATCAAGCCTCTGAGGGCATCTCATCATATCATCTCAGCCACTGTGGGCAAAATCATCAACGTATACCAGCTGATTAGGTGGTGGTGTGTATATAACGTCGTAACCTTTTCCCATATCCCATATACATATATAATGCCATCTGGTCATAGGTCAATGTAAATGAATGGAATGCATGAGAAGTACGTCAATAAAATTTCTGGGAATGTCATAAGACCATTATGCCTTTGATTAATATCAAAAAGTAAACTTTATCAACTTACTTATTTTCTGAGACCCATGAACAGACGATAGAATAATAAGACATATGGGGAATCAAGAACATAGGAACCTCTAGTATTTATATGAATAGAGTCATTTATTGAAATTGTGCATTTGATCATTTTGTTTGTATCGTACGGATCATGCCAAAAAGAAAGAAGGTATATCCTTAACATACCTAAATCAATTCTCTTGTCAATCCTTCTAACACACGCCAATCCCGACGAAACACGTAACAGCGACATCAAAATAGGGAACGATTCGTATGATATTCTTGAGGAATATTGTACCGTACTCCCTTAGAATCGCAAATCCCACGTTGCTATAATATTAACAAATCTCGGTTGAATGAAAGGTTGAAGCAACTCACATTGCTAATGCCATTTTCATCTTTGTTGAAGCCCTTTTTCTTTACTTTGATGTAATACATATCCATTTGTGAATTAGATAAGGGATTTTAAGTCTTGGTGGTGTGGGCCCCACCTTTCAAGATTTTCTGTCAAATAACCCTCTTAAATGTGCCACCTTTAAATCTATTTTAAGAGTCACTAAATGGGAAAGAGGTTGCTACCACGTTGGGGGGGTAAGTTTATCCAAAGTCTTTAATTAATTTTCCACCAATTTTTTAATTAACTAGTTAATCTCCCATTAACCAATTACCCACATAATTAAGAATTATCTCAAATTACTTAAAATACTACTCACAGTTAACACACTTTATGTCCTCTATTATCGTGGTCATGGGGTACCTTGTATTGCACTAGTCCATAAGTACCGAGTATTATAACTTGGACCATATTTTATCCCAACTTGACAATCTTCAACGAAACTCATTTTCTTTGATTCGTTTACCCTTTAACCTTCACAACACTTAATTATCGCCTGTTATAAATGGCATAAATGCTTTTAACCTCAAAAATAATCTCATTCCCGAGCTTACGGCGAAACTTTAACGTACGAAAATGCAGGATGTAACATATCATTTCCGAACTTATATCAATTGACTTATGGCGTACTTCTATGTAAGAAAACATGGGGTGTAACATCAGAGCGCTATGGAATATCCATGATACAATCTTCTAACAATTCAATCCTTTGTCTATGACTCGGACTCAATTCTTTCCTTTAACTTATACCGGAGTCTTCTACGACTGTATGATTGTCAACATATATGCTGCATGGATAATAATCCAAAATCTTAAGTGCGCTCATAACGTAACTAATTCTGGATCATTGATCAAATAATTCCTTTCGTTCCTTCTCAACTTTCTTTAAACGTAAGCTATTACTTTTCCTGGCCTTTTTGCCCCCTTGTTGCGTGCATACTTTATATCTTAGTTCCACGCATGCCGGAATTTTCGTGCAACTCATATGATCTCGAATATTACTTTTGGATTTTACTTACCGTTCATTGTCCACGGTAGGTGCCCACTTTCTTATGGAGTGCATAAAATGTTGTAGTGAGATTGTTTTTACATGAAAATTCCTTCTTCAAGTTACTATGCTTAGGTTGAAGCCTTCTTCCTTATTTCTTCAACTAGTCTTTCATTGTAGTACTTAGGAGGACCCTCTGACTCCTGTAAAGCTGCGAGCTTATTACATCCTATGCCCGACGGAATTTTTCTTTGATGTTCTTACTCGCCTATAATTATTTGTAGTTACTTATCTCCACGCCCTTGTGCTTGTATGGTTTCCCCTGAACTGATATTTTTACTGTTTTCCCAGTGGTATTCTATTTTATTTCTGTAACACTCATACAGTACCTTTAACTACCCCAACTCCTATCTGAATATTCTCAAGGATTACAATGTTATAACTGCGAGGCTGGCACTATATTGGGTTTTACTATGTTTATCTTGCACGATCTGCTAATTTGTCTATAACCTTTTGCCTAGCCATAACTAGGATCTTCCTGAATCAACTACTAACTACTCATTGTCCCATTCTCATCAATATTTCCGTTAATCTTTCTTGGGTTATTTCTTTTGTCTTAACTTACCTCTCGCACTGGCTCCTTATTATCAATAACATCCCGGGCCGGAACCCTTACTTCATTTGTTTGACGGTGTGCTTGCATAATGTTCTGGAATCGTAGCATATCGGTAGGATTTGGATAAGTGCAATCTCATTTCTTTCTCATTTTTATCACATTCTTCCTTTACCATTCCATAATTACTAGAACCACTTACTTCTGACTTAATGCCACATCACTCCATATTCCTCCCTTTAGGGGAATACTAAGATTTAAAGCTATGACGACCCACCTATAGATGGTTTACCCCTTCATACTTGGCGTCTTTTCACATCATCGATGACCCTTACTCGCTTTGCGGTAATCCTTCTGTACCAAGGATAACAAAATTCCTTACTCACAAGGGTGACACTTAGTGTAACTGGCACACATAGTCACTTAAGCTTAGCTTTGCTCACATTGCTTGCTTTAGGGACGCGTCTTCCTGAATGACCTTTCTCTGAATTTCTCATGAATATTCTTCAGTCATCCATTCTATTATTGCCGGAACGCAATCTCTGAATTTCTCATGATGCTAACTATTATCAAATCACTCCGTCCCTAATTCATATTTAGTTTATCTTGTGCACCAGTCCACACTGATTTTTATTACTCTGGGGTCTAACTTTTCCTTTTGGTAATCACGTTAGAGTCACGAACTTATTTCTCGAAATGAGGATATGACTTTATGGCCTATACTCTTTTGTTGCCTCAAGGTCTGTCACCTCTCATCTTTTCCTTCCTTTGACTATAGACTCTGTAATACTGCCATTTCATTTTTTTTATACCGTTGTCATCCATGTATCACATCATACTCATAATGTTTCATTAACTCTCTTCGTATTTCCCTTCTAACATTTCTGTCTATCACTTTATCCTGAAAACTTCAACAAGATATTCTTTTGCTTTTATCTCCCCTTGCTCCATCCACTGGCTCTTCGGGTTGCCTAACATTCTCTCTCTACTAGGGACGGGAGCCACATTAAGGTAGTATTTATCCCTTCTAGGATTCCAGTGCATGTCTTTGTAAATTTTTTTTTTTTTTTTAACATTCTAGTATTTGTATCTAGCTATACTATTCTAGGGTGCACCTCTGGGTGTCTCGCAAGGAGATTCATTAGCATATTTGCAATACCCTTCAGATATGCCAACTAACGCAAACAATCCATCCACCATTTTGGGTTACTCTAACCCCAGTCGGATCATGATATCACGTACTTCTCTTTAAACCATATTTGTTAACTCCCATAGGGCATAACTAAGATGGGTGTGGTTGATTGTACATACATCTGTTATTGTTGAAGGTAACTCAAAAGGCTTATATCTCTCTTCCTGAATTGTAAATAATAGTCATCTTCACTAACTGGGTATCTCGTACCCTTCTTCACCTTGCTTCTTTTACTTGTTGAAACTTGTATCTATCTTCTAAATCTCTCATTTCTTTTCACCATATGGGTGAATAGATATTCCTGCCTTAACGCTCCTTATCAAGAAGCTTACACGTCTTAGTACACATATGTTCTGCTGAAAACTTCACATTTATCCATCATAAGAATGATGCAAAATCGAGTTCCTCTAACTCAACTCTTCCACCATCACATGCAATCTCTTACCAACTATCTTTCTGTATGTAGGTATCATCTTATTACGAATAAAATAGAATTTAGAAGTTTGAATTCTTACAAGTGATCTCTACCACATGATCTAAGAAGAAAGAGTGACAGTCCTAAATTCCCGGTAGCCTCCTTCTTATAAGTGTGGTGCACAACATACCCGTAAACAAGACTCTACTAGAGACGGCTTGTAGACCCCCTAGGACATAATTGCTCTGATACCACTTTTGTCACGACCCAAACTGATGGGCTGCAACGGGCACCCGGTGTCTTACTCAACCGAGTACCAACGTAACCTATCTTTCTTATCGTACTATCATTGGAAAATGGGCCAAACGGGTCATGGGCTAACCAGAATAAACATAAGGGAACACTTGACATAGGACGACCCAACATGTAATACAACTTATACATATGACATACGGTCCTATAAGGCCAAAATGATCACTCATACACTGACATAGGCCGATAAGGCCACACAATCTTTCATATACATTACATCTGTTGAAAAGCCTCTAAGAGTACATAATATCATAAAGGTCGGGACAGGACCCCGCCATACCAATCAATACATGTACTAATCATACTGACCAAATAAGTAACTCCGAAGCAAATGGAGCGCACCAACACCATCGAGCTGATAGCCTATTTGGAGGACTCTCAACCTGTCTATCGGAACCTGCGGGCATGAAACAAAGCGTCCCCAGGAAAAAGGAACATCAGTACAAATAATGTATTGCGTATGTATGTAATGAAATTCAGTAAATAAAAGACATGAGAGAAACATGGAGTAAAAGACTCGACATGTAAGTTTGAATAGCTCTATGAATCATTTCATACTTATAATGTCATGCATATGCGTATAAATGTCATACAATGCATAGGTATATGCGTTCATAACATCATCAAGCCTCTGAGGGCATCCCATCATATCATCTTGGCCACTGTGGGAAAATCATCAACGTATACCAGCTGATCAGGTGATGGTGCGTATATAACGCCGTAACCTTTTCCCCATCCCACATACACACACATACACACACATACATACACACACACACACACACATATATATATATATATACACACACACACACACACACGAATATATAACTCCATCTGGTCATGGGTCAATGTACATGTATAAATGAATGCAATGCATGAGAAGTACGTCAATAAAATCTCACGGAACGTCAAAAGACCATTATGCCTTTGATTAATATCATGAAATAAACTTTATCAACTTACGTATTTTCTGAGATCCATGAATAGATGATAGAATAACTCATGGAAAATCAAGAACATAGGCATCTCTAGTATTTCTATGAATAGAATCATTTACGAAAATTGTGCATTTGCTTATTTCGTTTGTATTGTATGGATCACGCCAAAAAAAGAAATAAGGGATAGCTTAACATACCTGAGTCGATTCTCTTGACAATCCCTCTAACACATGTCTTTTTTGAAAAACACGTAGCGGCATATCGAGGTAGGGGAAAATCCATATGATATTCTTGAGAAAGATTGTACCGTGCTCTCTTAGAATTGCATCTCACGCTGCTATTACATGATATAATCTCGTATAGTTTGCTAAAGCTTCATCTGTCACTTAGTGAATGTGACAATCTTCATTTTGTTATTTAGAGAAGCTTTTTTTTTTTTATTAGTGGGTGTGGGCCTCACTTATGATGATGACTTGGCCACAAATCCCTTTAATTATGCCACCTTGCTACATGGTGTAAGAGTCACATATTTGGGCTCTAATCAAGATCATTTGGCTGCCACGTTAAAGTTCCTTAGGCTTTATCCAAAATATCTTAATTAATTATTCACTAATTTTTTAATTAACTTATTAATCTCCCATCAACCAATAATTAGCAAATTAACCTCATAATTAAGAATTATTATCTCAAATTACTTAAAATACCACTTACTTTTAACACACTTTATACATTTTACTATCATGGTCATGTGGTACCTCTAGTCCATAAATGCGGGGTATTGTAGCTTCGACCGTATTTTATATCAAAATGTCAAACTTTGACGAAACTCATTTTCTTCGATTCTCTTACCCTCTCACCTTCATGGATTTACTTATCACTTATTTGAAATAGCATAATACTTATAATCCCAAAATAATCTCATTCCCGAACTTACGTCGATTAACTTACGACGAAATTTTAACGTACGAAAATGTGGGATGTAACATCTCATTTCCGAGCTTTTATCAATTCACTTATGGCGTACTTCCACGTACGAAAACATAGGGTGTAACATGTACGGACAACTCACGTGTTGCACAGATAATTCACGTGCCAATATCAAAATTCGCTCGGCATGGTCAAAGGCTCAATATCAGAATTCGCATGACATAGTCACTGTCTACCAGTCCAAACCATGTCACATAGAAAGCATATATACATGAATACATGTAAATGATCAATAAACATCAAATCTCATACTCCTGGATTGGTGTAAGTGACACACTAAGGTTTATACATGTGCAAGTGTGATATCATTGCTCAAATCAGGTAAATACTTCACAAACTAGCAATTATCAAGTTCAATCAAGAGATTAATCTCTATGTAACCCCAGACATGGCTCAAATAGCTCACAACAAGGGTATAAATAAGAGAAACATCACACAATGAAGCTTGGAAATCTATTCAAAGTATCTCTCAAGCTAAGCACTACCTCGAGCATGAATAACTCCCCGGTGCATGCACATGGGCTTAACTCCACACGTGTGCACCACCCATAGCACGTAGCTATCACAAATAACTCAGGCAACTAGTGCCTCAACCAAGTTTAGGTAAGATGCTTACCTCAAGCAAGTCAAATCAGTACTCTAGGAAGCCTTTCCCGCGTGAATCAACCTCTAGACAACTCGAATCTAGTTAAAATAACTTAATATCATCAATAAAATCCTTAGGAAACAATTCTAGATGATAAGGCTAAGATCTTGATTAAATGTGCAAATTCAACCCCGAGCTCGCACCCCGGAACCCGACTAAACTCATAAATTCCGAACACACATTCCAATACGAGTCCAAATATTTGCGTTTCATCCAATTCCAACCTCAAATCGACCATCCAATCATCTAATTTTATTCTCCAAAATCATAGTCCAAAACCCCCAACTTCACCTTTAATTCATATAAATTTTGTGTAATAATCTATGGGTAATCAATATCTAACACTAATCAAGTAAGGATCACTTACCCCTTCAATTATAATGAAAAGCCCTCCAAAAACTGCCTCTAACCGAGCTCCAAAATTTAAAAAATGAGAAAAGTGACCAAACCCTCGATATAAGTATTATGCCTAGTCATTCCTTATATGCGGATACTTAACCGCATCTGCTGAAGGAACAACATCTGCGGTCCAACTTAAATCTCTAGCCTTCCGCTTCTACGGACACACTTCGCATATGTGGACCCTCTCTACAGATGCGACCCCGCACATGCGCCCTGACTTTGCATCTACGGTCTTACATAGTCTTCAGCCTTGAATGCTTCTGCGGCCCCATGTCCGCACCTGCAGACTCGCTTATGTGCTCCTCAATTCGCATCTGCGGACCCAGCCTTCCCCAGCCAATCACCGCATCCGTGACCTCCAAGTCGTTTCTATAGTCTCACACCTGCAGCTCATCCAACGCAGGTGCGAAAGCACCAAAACTCAAAAGCTTTCAGCAATACAACAAAGTCCAAAAATAATCCGAAATCAGTTCGATACACACCCGAGGCCCCTGGGACTCCATCCAATAACACCAACCAATTTCAAAACATGACATGAACCTGCTCGAGACCTCAAATCACCCAAAACAACATCAAAACTATGAATCGTACCTCAATTGAATCCTAAGGAACCTATTGACTATGAACTTTCAAAACTCGTACCGAACCATATCAATCAACTCATAATGACTTCAAATTTTCCATGCAAGTCCGAAATGACACAATGGACCTATTCCAACACCTGCAACCATAATCTGGACCCGATATCAACAAAGTCAACTCCCAATCAAGCCTATCAACCTTCCAAACCTTCAACTTTCTAACTTTTGCCACACAAAAAATACCAAACCAATGTACGGACCTCCAAATCTAAATCCGGACATATGCCTAAGCCCAAAATTATCATATGAAGCTGTACGAATCATCAAAATACTATTACGGGGTCGTTTATATACAAGTCATACTCCGGTCAACTCTTACAACTTGAGCCTTCAACCTCGGGACTAAATGTCCCAATTCATTTCAAAACTTCCCCGAAACCAAGCCAACTACTTAGGCAAGTCATATAACTACAAATAAATGCAAGTAAAACATCAAATAAGAGAAACAAGGCTAAATACTCAAAACAATCGGCCGGGTCGTTATATTTCTGTGCATTCCAACCCTTATCTAAAAGCATTCAACTCACAAGAAAATTAGCCTTATCATATCTGATACGGATGCTAGGAATTTGGTTTTGTCCAAATAAAAGGGGCCCTTCGCACCTGAAGGGAGGTGATTATCATAATAATAGTAAGAACACGCACTGCTAGTTGATGCAAGCTTTAGCTAGGTGATCTGCTACTTGATTTGCCTCTCTGAAGTAATGTCTAGTCCTGACATTACCTTGCTTCAGAATTAGCTGAATGTCATCAATTGTCTTGTTCATTCAATAATTACAAGCCTTCTTATCTGTAATCGTCTGAGTAATATCTAAAGAGTCTAGTTCCAGACAATTTTTGTAGCCATTCTCCATACACCACTTAGTTCCAAATTTGGCCACAAGAGCTTCAGCAAATGTACTGGTGCTGCATAGGATAGGAAAAGAGGCGGCCATAATTAAGTCACCCTTATCATCTCTAAGTATACCTCTCATGATTGCCTACCATGTTCCATCGAGACTACCATCTATGTTGAGCTTGCTTGTTCCATTCTCTAGTAGATTCCAACAAATAATAGTGCATTTGAGAACTGGTTTTAATCTAATCATCTTGTCACAAAAATAGATCCAGGGTAATGTTAAGTTGTTGACAGGAAAAGCCTTATTATTAATAGCAGCTTGTGTCAACCAGCTAACACCTTTCACCATTCTAAATAAACGGAAGCTCTTCTTGTCACCACATTTGCATGCACTGCGTTGCTTCTATAGCGCCCAACAAATGATAGCTGGGGTTATTTACAGCGTTAATTTATGAACGACATTAACTGACCTCTCTTGACACCATGTATAGTCATGCTTCTGATGTTGCCCTACTGATACGTAATTCCCAAAGATCCAGTAAACAGTCTCCTGATGAAGTTAGCAACTTCCCCTTCCACAAAGACATGTTGTACAGTCTCTGTGTTTGGACAGTTGCACCTCTTGATACAATCTGCTTCCCAAACCTTGTGATGACTTCGTCAAATGGTAAGTTTCCCAGCCAGAGTCTCCAGGTTGAGAATGAAATTTTGAATGGTATTGAACTATGTCAGGCTTTATGGAGAAATGGATTCTTTGGTTTGCAGGCTCTGATATTTTGCCAAGTTGATTTGTTGGTATACTTCCCGTTATCAGTAAGGTCCCAATAGACTTTGTCCTGAAGATCTTGTCTGCCTATGTCAATTTCCTTCATGCTTTGACTCCGACTCATCCTTCATCGATAGGATAGTATAAGTTCCTCCATGAGCTATATATAGTGATGTTTCTTTTGATTTCCATTGGACCCTCAAAAGAAATTACTCCAGAAACTTATAGGTGGAGACATAGCACTTAGAATATAAGTTGGTAAAGTTTGAAAGGACATGTGTGATCAGCACCATTCTTCCTTCATGAGATAGCATTCTGCCCTACTAATATATACCATTAAGTCTTTTGGTAACTTGCTGAATCATATTGTCAAACTATTCTATCTTTTTCCTCCCTACATAAACTGGACACTCAAGATATGTGAATGGAAACCTCTTCTCCATGAAGCTGTACATTCTCTAATCTGTAAAAAAAAATAGGCTATTATGGCGGTTTTCTGAGCTTATTGCGATGTGTATCAATGGCGGACGTTTGCCACAATATGAAAACGACGATTTTTTGAAAACCGTTGTAATATATCCCGAGTTATAAAATGGCGGTTTATTTGTTGCACATGCGGCTCCTAACCGCCATAACTCTACGTAATGGTATCACTCACACTATTTAAACGTGTGGTATTGACCCGCCATAATCTCTAAGCTTTTTTTTAACATTCTTTATTCATTAACATTTTTCACTCTATTACATTAAAATTGGTTGTTGCTTTTATACTAGTTTGACACAAACATAAAAGAACTATCAATACAGTAAAAAAAAACTCATATTATATATGAAAAATATAAGCAATTCAAAATTTACAAAAATGTAATAAAGTAGTGGTACCTTACATCCATCAAACACAACAATAAAAATATCTATAATGTATCACAGAAATAATGTCCAATGAGCACTCGTATGATGAATGTTATTACTTCCATCTGATAATTTTATTGGATTGTGAGGCGATGGAGCTCCAATTCAATGCAATGCATGCAAATGAATTAAATAGAACGAATAAGATAAGTAATCAGAACTCAATCATGATGTATACCAATGAAAGAATTCTTTCAATTCTAATTTTCAAGGAATTTAGATGGAACGCCTGCACTATTACTTGAGTCATAAGGCATAACCAGAGTCGTTGATACACAACTCTATCCTAAAAGAACCAGTTTCATCAGTACAAATGATGATAAAATCACGATATACCAAATATAATAAAAAGATAAATCTTCTCCTCAAAAGATCCTAACTGACAATCACATGATAACGACATGAAATCGCAATAACAAGTTAAGCAAATAAATCTTATACTCAAAAAAGCAGTGCATAAGATCCATTTGTTTTCAAATAGAGCATACTCCATACACATTTTCCAAGTTTTAAAAGATCGCAACTTAGAAAGTTGGTTATGCAGTCATTCATAGATATAGATGGAGCATTTCATGACATTCAGAAATAGAAACAATGTAACATATAAGTGTGTTGGGGAAAAATAACAATCACTCCAAAAAAAATGCTTATTTTGTGGGGTTATTTTGACAACTTGTGACGGTTTTCAACGTATTGCGGCGGTTTTTAAAAACGCCACAATTATGAGTGCCACGAGCAATATTGAGGAGATTTTTTAAAACCCCCACAACGACCCCCATAAATCGAATTTTTAATTTGTAGGGGTTTTTAGCACAATTAGTGATGATTTATAACCTCCACAAAAAAATATCAATGTTTTAAAAAAAATTACTTGTGGGGATTTATAACCCCCTTAATATGATCTCACTGTTTAAAAAAAAATGAATAGTGGAATCAAGTAAATAATTTTATTGAATAACTTATATCATAAATCACACTTCACTACAAATAACCATAATAACAATTAACAAACACCAGTAGTTCAAATCCCAATCAAACTAAACTAATACTAACTCCTGCAAAGTAACTCAAATATTTATTATTCGGAATGGAAACTTATAGTACTATGTATTTGCTTGTATTGTTGTCATCCGATGATCCTTGTACTCCACAATTAAAGTAGACTCTCCATCAAGCTGAAATAATGAAATTAAAATATTTGATGAGAAACTTGTAGGTCACTAGCATTTCTCTGATGATGCTCAAGTTTAGTGACAGAGAAAGGGAAAGTACTGGTTACATAAAAAAGAAACAAAATAAAAATCTTCTAGCAGTTAAATCTGCCACTTTATTTAAAAAAGGCATTATGCTGAAGTTGTTAGAAATTCACACGGCAAGAGCTTAATTACATATTTATTTCCACGTATATCATGACAAAACTCAGTTGCATAAACATCACTGCCTTTCTAGCTTTGAAAATATATTGTTGCCAAAATATAGTTAAACTCAATTGGCTAACATTAGAACTAGAATCAAACAAATAAAGTATTATAAGTTGGTAATCCAACACAATGACTAACAAAGTAAAACTTGCATTAAAATCAAAGCTAATAGCATCTCAGAAACTAAAGTAGAAAATAATATACTAACAAAATAGGATTGGTAAACCAATAACTAGTTAAACAAAATCAAACCAATTTCAAAACCATTTAAAGTTAACATCAAGCAAGTGAAGTTACTGCCAAAACAGTTCAAGGCCACAAATATGGGGTTAAGAAAAAAACAGAAATACATTCTTGTATCTAAGATCTTCAGGCATGATTGTCTCTTCAATCTGAAAGAGAAGTTTGGAAGTTGAGGCAGGATGTGAGTTCTAAGTTTACAAGATTCTTGAAAACAAGTTAAACATAACACTATTTTCAAGTTGCATTAGTACTTCCCAGGAAATGAAACATCATCTACTGTCATATAACTGTAGGGGAGCTAAAGTCCACTTAAAACTGCTGTATAAATATTTTCAAGATTTTGACTCTTGATTATGAATGGATGCAATAAGGTCAATGAGCACTCCAGAAATAACTTCTTTTGAGTACAACTTCTCTTTTTCTTTTTCTTTTCTTGTGGGAGGGGAGTTTGGAATTTATCTACAAGAACAGAACATTTATTCAACCAAAGAAACTACGAGTCTCATGAGATTAATTGATGAGCAAAGAAAAAATAT
Organism: Nicotiana knightiana; assembly: GCA_005239525.1. Taxonomy (NCBI): domain Eukaryota; kingdom Viridiplantae; phylum Streptophyta; class Magnoliopsida; order Solanales; family Solanaceae; genus Nicotiana; species Nicotiana knightiana. The sequence continues at coordinate 52,985 of ML371725.1, read as the reverse complement.
ATTGAAATGAGTACTATTCCCATAACCATAAGTTCTTGGGAAACACAATTAGAATAACACCATTTTGTTCCAGCACAAACTTTGTTAACTGAAACTAGAAAATCAAAAAGGTTTTTAAGCACTTTCAAACATTTGCAAGCATGCTATAAACCTGTTCTGAGGTTTGAGCCCTTTTGAAGTAACAGAAAATTTTGAAATGTGCTTAGGAAGAGTAATTAACCTTTGTTAAGCTTTCATGTGTGCAGAGAATTTCTACAAAAAAGACTATGAGTATGTCATTGAAGATAAATTTGGGAGTTTAAGGTTAATAGTTTTTTCAAATATAGAAAAAAATGCCTTTTTTCCTGATAACATGCTAAAAGGAAAGATTGTCATATAGAATAAAATAAGTAAACCCTAAGGGGATGAATATATAATCTGTGAATAGCTGAAAATTCAGAAGCAGCTAGTTTTACACAAATTGCTATTCCACTTGCATCATTTTCGGAGAGTTGTTGCAAGTTGAAGAGGTCTCCATCCCAAGTCAGACATTTGTTGTCATCCAAAGCATAAGCAGTACAGGAGCAAATATTCAAACAAGTGGACTCATGCTTTATAAATAAATAAAATAAACTGATTACTTGTCACGCTTTATCATCTCGTGATAGCACTCAGTGTGCATCATGTGCCCTACATTTCAGTACTGTTGTGTCCTTAAGAGAATCAAAGAGATACTGCATTTCAAAAATTATGGCAGCATGAATGAAAAGAATTGGCGGCAGAATCCACAGCAAAAGAATACAATTAATATACAATACCTCATAACAAATAGGACAATGATGCCGCATGGAGTTCTCTACACATGAGTGGTTATTACGTAAACTAACTGAATAGCAAGAGCCTACAGAATGCACGGCATAAGGTGAATTAGCAATAGCATTTGCAGCAATAAAATGATAAAGATAGAAGCAGTGACACCATAATTTGAATGCCTATTGTTGAGAGAATACCAAAAAGAGAAGGAAGAAAAGTAAAAGTTCTGAGTCTAGCTGGAAATTTTCCTTGCAAGAGAAACAAACTTGAAAAGCTTTAGTATTTTCTCCGTCTTTGTCTTCTCTGCTTGCACTGTACAACCAACTAATTAACCAGTGACATCTCATGGAGCTTAGTCAACCAATTAAAGCATACTTAAATGGAGTTTCACAACGAGAACTCTCGGAAATACTGGGACAAAACTCCAATATTCCACACTTCAAAAGGGAGAAAAAGACAGAAAGAAAATATCTAAGAACACCAAAATATGTTTGTGGCAATGGTGTTTCAACTAGTATCAAGTGTATAAATAAAATCTGAACATTTACAGTGATAATTTTCTACTCGTGTATACAATAAAGCAAAGAATACAAAGCTTCATGCTTCTAATCTACAAGCAGAATTTTAACAATGGGACTTTGACAACAAAATATAGTTAAACTAATTAAGTAATTTGTACCTGTCCATCAATTAACTGATGTTGGAAATGAAGATAACAGAGTCAACTTTCACAATAAAGAATATCAGGGACCTCAATCCTCTGTTGCTTCTAGATAATACCGTATATTTTATGTAAACAGTACGAATAACTTTACTAAACTAGAAGAACAGTCATATAATAAGTTTAATCAGTAAAATAAAATAAATGAGGTAAGAATGATGCATAGACTCACGTCGACGACGCTTACTGAATGTTGATTGTGGTAATGTTGGATTAACATGTGAATGTGATGATTCAATTGTTAATAAAGGTTGTAATACAGATTGTGAAGGAAGCACCGAATACACTGACTTTTGCAAGTTCTGAAAAAGCGTAGTCTTCGACATTATCTACAATCAAGTAAAGAAATAATAAGGAAAGAATATAAAACATAACAGAATGTAAAGTAAAGCACAGTATTCACAGACCAATTTCCAATGCCTACATCACCGACATACATCAAAAAGGTCATATTGGTTAGGATCTCTTTAGCTAATGATACTAAAGCATTTGAAGTATCTTCAAATAGAATCATATTGTCATAACTATAACTCACTATAATTCTTCCCTCTATCTGGAATTCCTCGGAAATGACTTTGAGATGAAAAAAGGATTTCATTGAATCAACTTTGCGAAATGCTTACCAAGAATCATATTTTCATAACTTCTATTTTTTACACGATGAAACCAATTGCATTGAACCTATACAATAGTTCTCATTAATAAAAACCAAGAATAACAATTGCACTGACCCAGAAAATGGGCGGATCTAAAAAGTGATAAATACCCATCAAAATAGATCCCTAGAAACCATCACACAAGCGGAAATCTGTATATAAATTGACTTTTTTTGGTAAGATTTCAGTTTCAACATACAGAAATAGCAAGAAATTTAAATTAAAAAACAAATATCAATCAGCTATATATCAGCCCCCAAATTAGTTGAGCTCATTTCATTAAAGTAAATGATATTTTTTTTTTTAAATCTAAACCAAAGAATTACATTAATTTCGAAGAGATAAACACCGTCCAGTTTTGGAGAAAACTGATTCAGATGAGCTGATGAGCTTGGAAGCACAGAACAGTAAGCCGTTGTTCAACGCCATCGCCGTTCTCTGCCTTCGTTTTCCTGATAGAGGAATTTCTTCTGGATTTTTCTATAGCGATGGTTACAAAACTGATTTACCAGCTACAATTTACAAAACTGGATGAATACTAAAAGTAGGGGAGAAGGGTGTTAAAGGCGGAAATTTTTGGAGAAAGGGGTTAAAGGCGTGAAGGGTTGGGGAAAAGGAGCGAAAGGTGAAAATGTGGGGGAAATGAAGGCGCTCTTTTTCTATTTTTAGGGTAGTAGAGGTTTATTTGCGTCACTTAATGACACCCCCCCAAATTGATACACTTTGTGGGGATAGTAAGAACCTCCTCAATAAAACCTCCGCAAGTGGTCCGTTTTGTTGGGTTGAATATTATCACTACAATATTACAACTTAATAGTGTCAAGAGATTACTATAACTTTAAAATAAATAATACTATTTATATTAAACACCTCACTATAATATTACTTTCACTCAATATTTATCTTACAGACTACAATCTGCGGATTACGCTCTACGCTCTATTGCGCTCTCTGATTTTGGTGTACATAAACTGAATGAACGAGTTCCTTTTATATTAAAACTTGCCAAGCTCTAAACCAATCAGATTGTATTATTTTGTTGCAATTTGATCTGAAAGTTATTATCGCCGAGAACAAGATTTGCAACTTGCAAAAACCATTCAGAAAACCAATTTACCAAATTGGTTTTACATTATTGCTGCCGCCCACAATCGCTACTTCTTTCATCCAATCACAATTTTTTTTCTTTTTTTTCTTTTTGTTTATTTATTTAGGGGCCCACAAATCTCTCCCTTAATTTTGATTTTTCTTCTTCATTCCAAGTCTTGATCTTAATCTCTGAAAATCTTCAATCTTGAGAGGCGTTGTAAAGATATCCACAGCTTGATCATGAGACTTCACATATTTGAGTTCGACTTCCTTCCTGGCAATGCATTCTCTGATGAAATGATACCTTGTGTCTATATGCTTGCTTCGATCATGATACACCAGATTCTTCGCGAGTGCCTGTGTGGAATTGTTGTCAATACAAATCTATGTAGCTTCAATTTGTGGTAAGTTGAGCTCATTCAATAATCTTCTCAGCCAAATAGCATGACATGTACAGGATGTTGCTGCTATATATTCAGTTTCACAAGTTGAGAGAGTAACAATATATTGTTTCTTTGAACTCCAAGAAATAACAGAATCACCTAAGAAAAACACAAAACCAGTTGTGCTTTTTCTATCATCAATATCTCCCGCATAATCACTATCACAATATCCCATAAGGTTGAAATCATTAGAAGAAGAAGAAAATAACCCAAAGTCAATCGTACCTTTTAGGTAACGAAGAATTATTCTAGTGGCCTTCAAATGAGTGGATGTAGGAGCTTCTATGAAATGGCTTACTACTTCAACTGCAAAGAGTATATCTGGCCTGGTACAAGTCAAGTACCTCAAACTTCCCACAAGACTTTTGAAAAATATGGGATTCACTTTTTCTCCTTCATCAAACTTGTACAATTTTGTCCCACTCTCCATTGGCGTGTTCACGGGGTTGCAATCGAGCATGTTGAACTTCTTCAATATCTATTTTGTATAGCTTTCTTGAGAGATAAAAGTTCCACCCTCCATTTGCTTTACTTCTAGGCCCAAGTAGTATGACATGGGCCCTACGTTCGTCATCTCGAACTCACGAGACATATCTTTCTTAAAATCTTCAAACAAACTTGGGTTATTTCCCGTGACAATAAAATCATCAACATAAAGACAAACAAGCAAGATACCTCCATTAGTATGAACTTTAAGGTAAAGAGCATATTCATGGAGACAACGAGTAAACCCATTTTCTTGAAAATACTTGTCGATGCAATTGTTCCATGCTCGTGGGGCTTGCTTTAATCCATATAAAGTTTTCTTCAACTGCAACACTTTATCTTCATGGTTTTTGACCACAAAGCCCAATGCTTGTCCAGCATAGACTTCTTCTTCAAGATAGCCATTCAAGAAGGCTGACTTGACGTCTAGTTGATGGATCTTCCACTTTATTTGCGCCGCCATAGACATCAGCAAACGAATCGTCTCCATGCGGGCAACAGGTGCATAGACTTCTTCATAGTTAATGCCTTGCCTTTGCTTGTAGCCTTTAGCCACAAGTCGTATCTTGTATCTCTCCACATCTCCATCAGCATTCTTCTTTGTCTTGTATACCCATTTCACTCCAATCGATCGATGACCCTTGGGAAGAGTTGTTAACTCCCAAGTGTTGTTTTTCTCTATTGACTTAATCTCCTCCTCCGTGTCTCCACCTTTTGTTTGTAACAGCCTCATCGAAGTTCATTGGTTCACTATCAGCAAAGAGACAATATAAAAAATCAAAATTAGTAACTTCATCTGTGTTCTCATAGAGCTCTTGAATACTCCTTGTGCTTTGCGGTTTTTCATTTGAACTTTCTTCAGAAGAGGGAGATGCAACATTGGTCGGAGAAGGAGGTGAAGTTGTATCCTGCACAGGTTCCACAGTCTCTGGTTCTTCTTCATCACCAAAGTATGGAAGAAAATCATATGAAGTTTCTTCCTAAGCTTCCCAATTCCATGTCAATTCTTCATCAAAATTCAACATCACGACTCACCACCACCTTGCCGCTACTTGGGTTGTATAGCTTGTAGCCTTTTGAACTCGTATCATAGCCAACAAACACATGCTTGACACTTCAATCGTCAAGTTTCGCTCTCCCTTGATGTGGAACATGAGCATAGTCTATGCTCCCAAAGATTCTCAAGTGCTTGAAACTTGGCTTTCTTCCACTCTATGCTTCTTGAGGGGTTTTATCTCTAACACTTCTTGTTGGAGACCTGTTGTTCAAATAAACTGCACAAGAAACAGCTTCGGCACGAAATTCCTTGGGCATACCTTTAGCTTTCAACATACATCTTGCCATATTAAGAATCATTCGATTTTTTCTCTCTGCAACTCTATTTTGTTGGGGTGAATAAGGTACCATTAGAGGGCGACGAATTCCATGAGACTGACAGAAGTCATTAAGTTCTTTTGAAGTGAATTTGCCTCCTCTATCGGACCTTAAAGCTTTAATTTCATAGCCACTTTCTTTTTCTACAAGTACTTTGAAATTTTTAAAAGCAGCAAAAGCTTCAGATTTTTGGTTCAAGAAATAAACCCAAGTCTCTCTACTAAAGTCATCAATGAAGAGTAGAAAGTATTTACTTTTACCAAAGGAAGGTGGATTGATTGGCCCACACATATTAGTGTGAACAAGCTAGAGCGGTTTGGTTGATCTTGACATGACCTCCTTTGGAAAACTCCTCCTTGCATGTTTTCCAAGAAGACAAGCTTCACACAATTGATTAGGATGGTCGGTTGATGGTATCCCATGCACCAAGTTCTTTTCTCCCATTGATTTGAGCGCTTCAAAATTCAAGTGCCCAAATCGCATGTGCCAACACCATGATCAATATTGCACATTAGCATTCAAACACTTAGCATCAATTGTCTTAAGATTCAGAGAAAATCTATTCTTTGCCATATGCACTTTAGCAATTAGAATTCCACTTGAATCTCTAAGCCAAAGATGCATATTTTTCATGTGGATGTCATATTCCTTTTCAAGAAGTTGGCTCAAACTCAAAATATTACTTTTTAATTTTGGGACATAATAAAAATCTTGAATTAACTTGTGGTCACCATTTTTACAGGAGATCAGAATCGTCTATCCCTTCGATTTGAATCTTTGAGGTAACTCCAAAAGACACATTACCTCTCACCATTTTATTGATCTCCACAAACTTCTCTTTACATCCACACATATGATTGCTTGCTCCATTGTCCAAGTACCACGAGCTGCAATCATCCTTGTCTTCTTCTTTGAGTGTCATCAACAACGTTGACTCAACTTCTTCTTTCTTGTCGTTAACAAGGTTAACGTTTTCTTCAACATTGCTACGACATTCCCAAGAGTGATGGCCAAATTTATGACAATTATAACACTCAGTTTTGGATTTGTCATACCTTTGTCCGTTATTTTCTTGGTAGTAGCCACGTCCTCTTCCTCCTCTGTGTCCACGACCACGACCTCTGAATGCCTGGTGGATTTTAACTTCATTGTTGAAGTTTCTACCTTTACTTCTTCCTCTTCCATGACCGCCACGGCCTCGTTCTCGTCCATTCCCTCGATAGCTTTTTCACCTCCATAATCTTTAAAGGATGCCTGAGTTTTAAGAAGTTGCTCCAATGGCACTTCTTGTCTCCTCTTGGTCTTTTCTTCATGGGTCTGTAAAGAACCCTCCAATTTCTCTACCATCATAGAGTCTAAATCTTTAGACTCCTCAATAGCACACACCACAAAATCAAATTTAGGTGTTAAAGTGCGAAGGATCTTTTCTACCACGCGGACATCTTCTATGTCTTCCCCGTATCTTCTTAATTGATTCACAATAGCCTTCACTTTTGAACAATAATCCGAAATGCATTCGGATTCTTTCATTTTTAAAACTTCAAAATCAGCCCGTAGAGTATGAAGGTTTACCTTCCTCACCTTGTCAACTCCTTGGAGAGAATTTTGTAAAATCTCCCAAGCTTCCTTTGAGGTGGTAGCATCTGCCACCTTCTCAAACATGGCATCATCCAGACATTGGTGGATGAGCGTGAGGGCTTGTTGATCCTTCTTCCTTGTCTTTGACAAGACATCTTTTTAATTTTGAGGCAGAGCTTCCTCATTATCGGGCTTTGCATACCCTCTATCAACGATTTCCCACACATCCTGGGAGCCAAGAATGGCTTTCATACGTAGACACCATTTTTCATAGTTATCTTTTGTGAGAAGGGGGTACTGAAAAGACAACGGGCTATTATTCGCCATGGATCTAATACCACGTTGTTGGGAAAAAATAATATTCTCCCCAGGAATAATATCCATGACAAATAATAATAACACAAGAGAGTAACAACGTCACCAAATCTTTTAATAGGGTAAAATACAATACCCGAGCGAAACAATATTATCACTATAATATTACAACTTAGTAGTGTCAAGAGACTACTACAATTTCGAAATAAATAACACTCTTTATTTTAAACACCTCACTACAATATTACTCCCACTCGATATTTATCTCACATACTACAATCTGCGGATTACTCTCTACGCTCTATTGTGCTCTCTGATTTTGGTGTACGTAAACTCAATGAACGAGGCTAAACTCAATGAACGAGGCTCTTTTTATAGTAAAACTTGCCAAGCTCTAAACCAATCAGATTGCTTTATTTTGTTGCAATTTGATCTGCAAGTTGTCGTCGCCGAGAACATGATTTGCAACTTGCAAAAACCATTCAGAAAACCAATTTACCAAATTGGTTTTCTATTGGTTTTACATTGCTGTTGCCGCCCACAATCGCTACTTCTTTCATCCAATCACATTTTTTTCTTTTTTTCTTTTTGTTTATTTTATTTAGGGACCCACAAACTATTGGTATTACTGTGTTCAAAATCAGAAAAATCAGAGAAGTAAGGAAACGTTAGTTCATAAACAAATCGTAAAATAATTTCGAGCCCACTGAATTCACAATGTGTCCTTAAGGAATTTAATCCCCTCACTGTTGCCCAAGTGTTGGCCCAATAAAGAGAATAGTTTTGAAGATTGACAAAGGAACTCAAAGATGAACCAGGTCCATCACTTGCGACATAGACTCATGCAAAGTTAAAGGCACGTGAGGTGCACATGCAGGAGATAAATGAAATCTGGGAAATAAGAGATATCTCCTGATCGAAAGGATTGCAAAATGATAAGGAGAAGGACTCCTTACTCAATAAGAACAGAATCTAAGATAAGGAAGGATTTGAGGAGTTGAGTTTGACTAGAACTCTTCCACCAAGGAAGAGTTGCATTAGGATTCTAGTTAATTCCTTATCTTCTAACTCCTATATATTGCAGAATGTTATTATTGTAAAGTGACTCACAAAATAGAAACTTATCAAGAATTGAGAACAAAATTCGTGANTTATTTTGTAAATGTTGTTTGGCTCATTGATTTATTGAAGAGTTTGGGAAAATCCTACTGGGAAGTAGGTCGTGGTTTTTTCACCTTTTGAGCCAGGTGTTTTCCACGTAAAATTGTTGTGTTCTTTAAATTCCGCATTTATTATTCCGCAAACTGTAGGAGTTGGAACACGTAGAAGAACCTGGTCCTTATATAACTACTGCACGCGAAAATTGGTCACCACACAATCACCCCCCCCCTCTCTTGTGTGGTATTGACATAGATAAACATAAATTGGTATCAGAGTAGGTTATCTTTGAAGAGGCTAACACCTTAGGAAAAGATCAAGATGAGTGAAAAACCTCTGAACTGGGAAAGACAATCAACTGCTAGGCCACCACTCTTCAATGGCCAGTACTACTCCTGGTGGAAGAACAGGATGAAGGATCACTTAATTGGAGAAGACTATGAACTATGGGACACAATCACTGATGGTCCTTTGGCCACCATAAAGAAGATTGCTGAAGGAGTAGATGTGCCAAAGACAAGAGCTGACTGCACTGCTGAAGACTTAAGAAAATAGGAAAAGAATGTCAAGGCCAAGAAGTGACTTGTGTGTGGACTTGGTCCAGATGAGTACAATAGAATTCAAAGTTGCACCACTGCCAAGGAAATTTGGGACACTTTGCAAGTGGCTCATGAAGGAACTGCACAAGTGAAAAGATCCAGAGGTACATTACTATATTCTCAATATGAGAATTTCTCTATGAAGGAAGGAGAGACCATCCAAGAGATGTACACTAGGTTCACTACTCTGACAAATGAACTAAAATCTCTTGGAAGGACTATCCTTGAAGAAGACAAGGTTGAAAATATTTTGACAAGGGTTCTGCCAATCTCTTGGGAGAGTAAGATCACTGCTATTCAGGAATCCAAGAACATGGCAACCCTCATATTGGATGAGCTAATTAGAAATCTCACTGCCTATGAACTTACAAGGCTGAAAATGAAGATGGATGCTACCAAGAAGGAAAGAAGTCTGGCACTGAGAATCACTGAGGGAACAAATCTGGAGGAAGATGAAATGGCTATGATCACCAAGGAATTAAGAAACTGTCTCATTAGAAAAAAGGGCATCTCAAGAGATGGAAACTACAATAAGGCAAAGGCACCAGAAAAACCCACCAACGAGGGATGCTACAAATGTGGAAAAACTGATCATAACATCAAGAACTGTCCTCAGTGGGAAGTTGAATGGAAAAGGTAAAGATCTGAACGAAGGAACCTGAAGAAGGAACTGTTTCATCCCAAGAAAAACACAACAGCAACAAAAGCTATGGTTGCTGCTTGGGGAGAAAGTTCAGATGAAGAATCAAATGATGAAGATAGAGATGAGCAAGCACTCATGGCAATTGGTGAAACAGATGAGGAATCAGAGGTAAGTATATCTCATCTCAAAAACAAGATTAAGTTCCTATCCAAAGAAAAACTCTCTGAATTATTACTTGACTTTATTGATGATTTTGAAGAAATAAATAAAGAGAAGGAACAATTGTCTAAGGAGTGTATAATGTTAAAAGCAAAGTGTAAGAACCTGGAACTCAGAGTAAGTGAATCTGTGAATGAAAACACTGCTCTGAAGAACCAGGTTCATCCACTTGAAACAAATGTCCTAGAGTTAAAATCTGAAAATTTAAAACTGAAACTAGGAACCAGTAAGAAGACAGCTGACAACTCTCAACTCATCTTAGAAGAAAATGTAGGCAGACTAAAGGATGAGTTGTATAAGAAAGATGAACAGATAAGAGTGTTGAAGGAGGAACTTGGTAAGGTTAAGCATGAACTGGACAGAACATGCAAATGGAATAAATCCTCTAATGCTTTAACATGGCCACTCGAAAATCACAGTAGCAATAGAAGAGGACTTGGCTTTGGGAGTCAACTGCGTAAATGGGATCCCAAAATCAAGTACCTCACTCTTCATGTGAACAAAATTTGTACCCACTGTGGTAAGACTGGTCACTACAAAATTGAATGCAATGCAAAAGAGCAGGCCAGTCAAAAGAATAAAAGTTTTGTTCGAAAGAAAAATTGGTTACCAAATTGGGCAAATAGGGACTTAATTCATCCTTTCTCTTATAGAAAGGGACCCAAAATAGTTTGGGTTCCTAAGACTAACTCCTGATTTTCTTTTGTAGGTTCAAGTGAAAGGGAGCAGTCAAATATGGTATATGGATAGTGGCTACTCAAAACACATGACTGGCAACAAGGAACAATTCCTTTCACTTGAGAACCTCAAAGGAGAAAATGTCTCCTTTGGAAATGGAAAGAAATATGAAATCATTGGGGTTGGTAAGGTAGGTAAGGATGACACACGTTCCATTGAGAACATTTAATTGATAGATGGCTTGAAATATAGCCTGATCAGTGTGTCACAACTGTGTGACAGAGGTAACCTGGTTGCATTCACTTCTACAAAATGCTTTGTAATTAATCTTATCACTGACAAGATTGTTTTGCAGGGAAAGAGAGTGAATAATATCTATATCATAGATCTGTCCACTCTGTCAGAAAATGAACTAACGTGTTTAAGTGTGCTGGACAGTGATCCCCTCCTTTGGCACAAAAGACTTGGCCATACTAGTCTTAATCAACTCAGCATATTAGTATCCAAGGACTTAGTGATAGGACTTACTAACATTAAGTTCAAGGAAGATAAAGTTTGTGAGGCTTGTGCAAGGGGGAAGCAGGTAAGATCATCTTTCAAAAGCAAGAAAATGGTAAGTACCACCAGGACGATGGAACTGGTCCATATGGACCTATGTGGTCCTATGAGAACATTAAGCAGAGGTGGTAAGAGATATGTAATGGTGCTTGTTGATGACTATTCTAGATTTACCTGGACATTGTTTCTAACATCTAAAGATGAAGCATTTGACATGTTTACTTCTTTTGTTAGAAAAATACAGAAACAATTAGAAAATTAACTTGCATCAATTAGGTCTGATCATGACACTGAATTTGAAAATGCCAAATTAGCTGAATTTTGTGATGAGCATGGCATAGATTATAACTTTTCTGCCCCTAGAACTCTACAACAAAATGGAGTGGTTGAAATAAAAAATAGGACACTTGAAGATATGGCCAGGACCGTGCTTCTTTCTAGTAAACTACCTCATAGCTTCTGGGCAGAAGCTGTAAACACTGCATGCTATATCATAAAAAGGTCCATGACTAGACCACTTGTAGAGAAGACTCCCTATGAGTTACTTAAAGGGAGAAAGCCCAATATATCTCATCTTAGGGCTTTTGGTTGTAAGTGCTTTGTGCACAACAATGGAAAGGACTATCTAGGTAAGTTTGATCCCAGAAGTGATGAGGGAGTATTCTTGGGATATTCTTCACATAGTAAGGCTTATAAAGTGTATAACAAAAGAACTATGTGTGTTCAAGAGCGTGTGCATGTTGGTTTTGATGAAACTAACATTCTCTCTGAGAAACAGGAACAAGTAGATGAAGAAATTGGGCTGGTCAGAAACTCAGACCAAACTGGAGCAACACTGGAGGAACGGACGGGTGATGGAACAGGTTCATCCATCCCAGGCAACATTCCAGGGGGAACTGAGCAACAAACTAATTTCCAAATCTCATTGGAACTTGTCCCTAATCCTATTCCTCAACAACAAGACACTGTAGGATCTTCAAGTAATATCCAGTTGGTTGTAAAACCACACAGATATCAAAGCTCACACCCCATTGAGAACATTATAACTGATCCAACATCTAGAATCAGAACCAGATCCTCTTTGAAAAATCTGTGTGCGTTTGATGCTTTTCTATCCCTGATTGAACCTAACAATATTGCTGAAGCTTTGCAGGATGCAGATTGGGTAAATGCAATGCAAGAAGAACTCAACTAATTTGAAAGGAGTCAAGTTTGGAATTTGGTACCTAGACCCTTTGATAGATCAGTGATTGGCACAAAGTGGGTATTCAGAAACAAACTTGATGAAGATGGAACAGTTACAAGAAACAAGGAAAGATTGGTGGTTCAAGGATACAGTCAGGATGAAGGAATAGACTATGATGAAACCTTTGCTCCTGTGTCAAGGTTGGAAGCAATTAGGCTTCTCATAGCCTTTGCTGCTTACATGGAATTCACCCTTCACCAGATGGATGTCAAGAGTGCCTTCCTGAATGGCTATCTCAAGGAAGAAGTGTTTGTAAAGCAGCCTTCGGGGTTTGAAAACAAGTAGAATACTGATCATGTGTACAAGCGTGACAAAGCATTGTATGGACTGAAGCAAGCTCCAAGGGCATGGTATGAAAGGCTTTCAAAATTCCTGCTGGAACATGACTACAAGAGAGGTAACATTGATAACACCTTAGTCTTGAAGGAAAAAGGTAAAGATCTCTTGGTAGTGCAGATATCTGTAGATGACATAATCTTTGGGGCAACTTCTGAAAAGCTAAGTAAAGAATATGCTAAACTAACGGGGAGTAAATTTGAAATGAGCATGATGGGTGAGCTTAACTTCTTTTTAGGCTTACAAATTAAACACAATTCAAATAGAACTATGATCCATCAACAAAAATATGTGAAAAATTGATTAAAAGATTTAAAATAGAAGACTCAAAGGAAATTGACAATCCTATTGCAACAACCACAAAACTAGATGTAGATAAACCCAGTTCATCTGTCGATCAAAAGTTGTACAGAGGAATGATTAGTTCATTATTGTATCTTACTGCCAGTAGACCTGACATTGACTTCAGCGTAGGTCTTTGTGCAAGATTTCAAGCTAATCCAAAGGAATCACACTTAACTGCAGTGAAGAGAATCTTGAGATGCCTTAAAGGCACCACAGACCTCTGTCTTTGGTATCCTAAAGGTAGTAATTTTGATCTTGTGGGATATGTTGATGTTGACTATGCAGGCTTTTTGGTAGATAGAAAGAGCACCTTAGGTATGGCACACTTTTTGTGTCTTGTTTCTTGGGCTACTAAGAAACAGAATTTAGTAGCTCTATCCACTACTGAGGCTGAGTATGTGGCTGCAGCCTCATGTTGTGCTCAGTTATTATCGATTAAACAACAATTGATGGATTTTGGTATAGAGGTTGGATGCATCCCTATATTATGTGACAACACTAGTGCTTTTAGTATGACGAAGAACCCTCTTCATCATAAAAAAACAAAGCACATAGATGTTAGACACCATTTCTTAAGAGACAACTATGAGAAAGGAATGATCTTTATTGAATTCTGTGCTACTGATAAACAATCATCTTTACTAAATCACTAAGTAGAGAGCATTTTGAAAGGAACATGTTAGAGTTAAGAATGATTAAAATCACCTAATGAACCAGTTCAGATTGTACATAAAAGAAAATGAAAAATGAAAAAAAAATGTATTTTTGGCTAGAAAATCTGGAGTTTGTGTAAATAACTAGATTAATCTTTGCTCAGTCTCATAATGTAAAAAGTATACTCCTGTGCCATGTGTTAATATGACTCGCTGATCTCTAATGAAATTTTCTCTATTTTGGCAAATTAAGACATGATCAAGAGCATTCTTAGTGAAGAACCTGGTTCATCAGTGTTGGTTCATCTTAATAGCGAGGTATGTGTTCTACACTTTGCACAATTTGAAATAGTAATATTTAAATCATGAGAAGAGTCCTACTCAAGCCCAAAATCTTCAAAAGCCTATCCAGTTGACTTTGAACCAGTTCCGTTTCAACAAGAATCCTCACCAAATTAAAATACCTATATTCTAGGGAAGCCTTAACTGTCTATTCAAAACCAAAATTCATTCAAGACATCCCCTCCCTTAAAGAACCATTCCCAAATTTTCGATGACTCTTTCAAGTTGGCGACTGAGGGGAAGAAACTAGGTCTTCCGATTCTGAACAGGTAACTTCTATACCACAACCTTCTTCTGAGGTCACTGAAAACTCAGAAAATAGGCTCATACTGGTTGGGTCTGCGGTAGATGTGGAAATGCCCGAGACAAGAAAGAGAGGAGGTAAAAATAAAATAGAAAAAGAAAAGGAGAGTGAGGGTGTACGGAGTAATGAGAAGAGGAAAAGGGAAAGAAGTGGCTGATTCTTCACCCACCTCTGAATCTGTTAGAATGACTATTTATCGAGCTGAGCCAGAGAAGGAGGAAGAAAGTAGCAAGAACACAGGGGGAAGTGGATTAGGAGAAGCCGATGAAGGACTAGTGAATCTTGGAAAGCAAGCAGATGAACCCGGTTCATCTGTTGAAGAAACACTGGCGAATCTGCTGAAAAAGATAGGTAACAGTTACAAACCTAAGAAGAAACGAACTCCTAAGGCTACAACCCCTGGCACAACAAGAGTCAACAAGAAAAGGAAAGTTGCTTCTTCTGAGACTTCTGATATTTCTCTTCCAAGAGCAATAACTACAAGGAGCAAGTTAAAGTAAAGTGAGTACGAGTTGAAGAGAACTTTAGAGGAGAGTAAGAAGAAAATAGTGGAAAAATGAAAGAAAAGGTTGTTGAGGCTGTTGAAGTGGATGAGATGGACCTGGTCCATCAAAGTGAAAAAGTGGCAGAGGTAGAGGTTCAGACCCCTAAGACCAAGAAAGCCAAGACTTCCTCAAAGAAGTCTTCACCTGTTTCTAAATCTGCTGAATCGTCTACCTTGGCTAAACGAACCAAGTCCGTAGTTCTTCCAAGCCTTAATTACTTAGCCCTGCCTAGAACTTTCAGTGACCCAGATTCGGGATTTTTTTTTTGTTGCTCATGTTTTAACTGTTTTTATTTCATTTTGTGGATTGTGGTAGAATCATATTCGCTCTATCAATGAAGTTTGCTGCTTTTGTTCTTATTCATTGTCTATATTTATTTGATAGTTTGAATTATTAGTTGATTATTGATAATTAATACATGAATGTATTTGCAGTTGCCCCAGTGGCCATGAGTGATTTTTAACTATCTGGGATTCACACATCTTTTTGCAACTTTCCGATGATGCCAACAGGGGGGAAATGGTTGTGCTCTGAACAATGATATTTATAATGGTTGTGCTCTGAACAGTTATATTTATAACCTAATGATCCTGGTTCTTTTATGATAAATGCTCAATACTCTAAAATGTGTTAAGGTTGGGTTAAGTTGGTTACATGCCTAAGCACAGAGTTTGTCATCATCAAAAAGGGGGAATTTGTTGGCCCAAGAAAGAGAATAGTTTTGAAGATTGACAAAGGAACTCAGAGATGAATCAGGTCCATCACTGGAGACATAGACACATGCAGAGTTAAAGGAACATGAGGTGCACATGCATGAGATAAATGAAATCTGGGAAATAAGAGATATCTCCTGATCGAAAGGATTGCAAAATGATAAGGAGAAGGACTCCTTACTCAATAAGAACAAAATCTAAGATAAGGAAGGATTTGAGGAGTTGAGTTTGACTAGAACTCTTCCACCAAGGAAGAGTTGCATTAGGATTCTAGTTAATTCCTTATCTTCTAAATCCTATATATTGCAGAATGTTCTTATTGTAAAGTGACGCACAAAATAGAAATTTATCAAGAATTGAGAACAAAATTCGTGTAAAAGTTTTGCAAGCAATTCGAGCCAAATTGGAGAGTGCGAATCTGGAGCTACTTGAACCAGCTAGAAGAACCAGTTCCATCTGTGGTCTTTTAGTCTAGTTTATTTGTAGTAGGTGATTACAAAGTGTATCTTTCAACTTTATCTAGAAGCAATTTTAATAGGTACTGAGTATTCAAATTAGAGTTAACTTGAAGATTGTCGCAAATAGCTAGAGGCTAGTTTGCCACAAATGGTTAGAGTTAATCCTTAGGTTTACAAAAGAGTTTATTTTGTAAATGTTGTTTGGCTCATTGATTTAGTGAAGAGTTTGG
>ML371725.1:0-36344 GCA_005239525.1 Nicotiana knightiana | reverse complement strand
CCCTCCTCTTGTGTGGTATTGACGTAGATAAACATCACCAAGGTATACCAAGAGGGGAGATGATTTCAGATTTTTCATGTATGAAAAATGAGGCCAAACCTCTAAATTTATAGACAATGAAAGGGTGAGATGAAGAGGTGCAATCCAAGAGGTACCTTTTCCATTTCCCATTCACATCCCTTAATAAAAACGCAACTATAATCAGATGGAGGGAATAACAACAACGCATAGAAAGAACTGACACGAATAAAAATAATGCATACAATAAAATATAAACTTGTGTTACTGAGAGAATTAAGTATTACTCACAGTCCACGAGCAACAACAGTAGGTTTATTTAAGAAGAACATCTTTAGAGAATCAACAGAAAAACCATTACAAACCTGCAGGAAGTAAAGCTTATCAATCTAGTTAACATCAAAGTGCAATAAGTGTGAAAGACAAATATCAATTATAAAACTAGTACATGTCTCACTAAGCAGAGAGTCCAAACCTTTCTACTATACAAACTGCATTCTAGACCCTCAACGACAATGTCACTGCCACACTAGAGAATCAAGAGATTTCAATACATAAAAGACAGCATAAGACCGATATATGATAAGAAACAAATAATTCAGAAGGAGGAACATCACCAGGTATATTGAATTGAACATATTTGTAGGGGCAACAACTTGAAGAAATAGCAATTGTTTGTCATAGTCCAGCAACTCCATAACTTAATAAGCTGGTAGAATATGATGCTAATAGCAGCCAAGCACCTTAAGTTTCCTCTTCGGATTGTCATACTCTTCACCAGTCATAACTGGCTTTAAATATATATAAACCATAGAAGTTTACAAAAGCCTAGGTTTCTCATGTCATGCTTTACGAAGAATTGTTGTTAACATATCTATTGTGAAGGACCAAAGAGAGAATCATACAGAGATCATATCCTCAAAGCTTTGGATATTGTCTAATAGACAAAAATTATACAATGCTTAAGCATGACAACACTGCTCCCCTACCATATTTATTTTTCCTTAAGTTTATCATATTCCCCATGTTTGCCCTCAAATTCGGATAACAATTAAACTTATATTGTGGTTTTAAGGATACGTGATTTAATCCAATACCAATTGATAAACAAAGAATTAAACAGATGAATTAGACAATAAAATAAATCAAACCAGTATGTAAGCGAAGCCTCGACCTCGATTCGAGACAGTCTCGAGGTAGGATAGTAAAATCAGTAAAAAAATAGAGCAATTCTGATGAACAATAAGTGAAATAGGAAGAGAGATTCCTCTTTATATAATAGAGGAGCCCTAAATAAGATACACTTCTAATTACAGAAGTAAATCCCATGATTGGTACCAATAACCGCTCTTGATTTGATATGTTCCAGGATTTCCGCCGTGATCTTCGACCGATTACGGATATGTCGCCATTTTGTTATTATGCATCATTTGAAATCGGTCACGCTTGGTCTCGACTGTTGCTGGCCTCGATCTCAACGGACACTTCAATCTCTAGGCTTGATGTCTCATCTTCGAGCTCGAGTCTGACTCATTATGAGGCTACCCTCGAGGCAACTGATTTGATATGCCCGATTTCAACCGTATACAGATAGTCCCCTCATTTTTTGGAGTGTAACGAGAAGAAACGAACTGAGACTTCGACTTAATACCTCGATCAATTATGACATCTCCCTCGTGATGTAAGCGACAAAGACGACTGAAACGCCGCGTCTGCACAGTCCTCTAGATCATTAATTAGTGCCAGTTGATGGTCGGCCATTAGCATTTTCAAACTGTCACAACAGATATTATAAATAGACCATCTCCATAATCTTCACAAACTTTACTTTCAATACTTCCCCTCATCTTCAAAACTCTTTTACTCCCTTCAAGCTTACCAATTCTATCGGTTCTTCAAATCCTGTTTGCCAATCTTTTCTTAAAACAAAAAGTTTCGCCTTCTTCTTTCTTTGACCTCATATAACAATGGCAAAAACATAAAAACCATTCTTCAAAAGGAAGAAGCCTCATCATCGGGCTGGTAGGTGAAAAAATGCCCGTGGAGCCACACATCGAGGAGTGCGTTCCCGGGCCATGCGAACTCACTTCCGATTTTAAAGTTGAAAAACCCTCTTCGGTTCCTGGCCATTGCGAGCCCATGTCGAGATACATATGCTCGATATCTGAAGGCGATCTCGAGCAGGTGAAAAAATATTGCCACTGGGATAACAAAGAGGTGGTAATTCCTACCCTCGAAGAGGATATTACCACTCACGTGAAAGGGTTTTTAAGTGTTTATACTTACCCTTTCACGCTGGGTCCCATTGATCCCGTTATAATCGACTTCTGCTGCCAATATCACATAACCCTAGGTCAAATCCACCCTTCCTTTTGGCGCATCGTTATTTTGCTCTGATTCTTCATGAGAAAGGTCTAGGGGTGTCTTTCACCCTCTATCATCTCGTTAGGCTATAAAACCCCTGTCTCTATCGAGGCGGATTAATAAGGCTTCTGCTCCGGGCCACAAAGGTGTTATTATCGAGCATAGACGAGGACAAAGATCGAGGATGGATGGGTCGGTTTGTCCGAGTAAGGACTTCTGACTTAATCCTGGCCGAGAAGACGCCATTCCCTGAAGAATGGAACATGAAGCGTAAGTACAAACCCACCAATAGCTTTTATTGATTATTTTGCTTCCTTTACCTTTTCTCACCTACATTCTTCCTTATGGTGCATCGGTCTCTTGGTTCCCCGGTGCGATCCTGAACCTTGCAGGCTGGGTTCGACAACTGGCCTCGACCTCTTCGTATGTTAAGAGTTTGTGGCGCGATTTGGCCGAGGGCCGATGGGAGACCAAAAATCACAGTAAGTTTCTCTGGATGCTTTATTCTTACTTGATTTCCTCCCATACAAGCCTTGGAGACAAAGTCGTCATGAGGCCGCCTCCAGCTGGGGAAGAGGAGGTCCCGAAACCAGCTAAGGATAAGAAGAGGAGAAGGGCCTCGCCTTCTGATACTCCAAAGCCTAAGAAGATCAACGCTCATAAGGCAAAGAATGACACCGTCGCTCTACCTGCTGACGTAGCCCAAAAACTACGAGAGGAAGAAGAGGAGGGAGAAGATGCCAACTGTGTGCTAGTGACTCGAAAGAGGGGAAACGTCGATGCTCCAAAAATAACCGAGCCAGTGATGGTCGAGGAGGCTCATCTTCGGACAAAGTAGATCTCAGAAGAAGGTCCAAGACAAGTCCTCGAGCCATTGGGTGCTGATGATGTCTCCTGTCATGACGAACAATCGATGGGCGTGCCTGAACGGTCTAATTCTAGGGCCCTTCGAAAAGGATAGAGTGCCCTAAGTGACTCGCTTGGGGCGATCAATATTGATGATTCGCCGCCCGGCCCCACATTTTCTTAAGGGCAATTTCGTGAGGCTCAGGAGATGGGGACCCCTGATGTGGGAACCGCCCACGAAGGGGATGACATATTTCGTGGCTGCTTCGCGGGGGTCAACGACGTTCCCGATCTAGATGCAACGATCATTTTTTATGAGGCTTAGCGACTCCTGAACCAAGTAAATTTTAGCCCCCGTTATCATGTTTGCGTTTTCTTTTATTTCCTTATGTCTGATTTCCTTCCTTTCAGCATAGGCTATGACATTCCATGGAGAAGCATTTTCCAAATCCCGAGCTGAGCTGACCCGGTGTGAGGCTGATCTCAAAAGGCTCACGTAGGAGAGAGACGCCCTCAAAATCCTCTATGTGCAAAAAGAAGAGGAGATCAGGGACCTTCGAGCCGAATTGGCAAAAGCTCATAAAGATCAAACTGATCTTATCGAACGGGTAACACAAATTTTTGGGGATCTTGACATATTAACTTGATATTGGTGACTAACACTTAGATCCTCCAGGTTCAACAGAAGGCCGAAAATATTGAGCAGCTTCGCAAGGAGACTAAGATGAAAGAGGCAGAGACTTTGGGGTGGAAGCAACACATGGACCGTCTCGCCTCGGAGAAAGATACGGCTCGAGCCCAACTGTCTTTGGTTGAGCGTAAACTCCAAAGTGTGAAGGAGGAGAGCTTGGCCCGAGCCAAGAAAATTGAAGAGCTCGAGACTCGGTTGGCCACTAAGCTTGCAAAGGCCACATCCGAGGCGAAGGCGGTTGTGACCGCCTACTGAGCCGATGTTGAAGCCGCTAACTCTCGGGCAAAGGAAATTTCTGATGCTGCTCAGGTTAGATTATCCTGCGTTGCCGAACATGCTAAGCGACAGTCTCGGAGAGAGACTCTTTAAGAGGTACATGCTCGTGGTTTTGACCTCACAGCCGATATCGATAATGCGAAGGTGTTGGAGGACGAGGCCAAAGCTTTACTCTCTGATGATGATGACTCCTCGAGTGGATCCAAGAGCGGAGGAGAGATGAAGATGAAGCTCCTGAAGATGAAGCTCCCTTTGTGGATTAGGCACTTAGAATTTTTTTTTTTCTTTTTGGATTTTTGTGTAAGACCCTGTGTGGTCTTTGTAAATACTCTTGCATGTATAAAAGACCCTTTTTTTTCTGGTTTGTCTCTGAGTTAGGTTTTGTGAAACCTTTATTTTGCTTTGGCCTTATGCAAATTCTGATATACTTTAAGTCTTGTGAGAAATTTGACTTGCTTCGTTCTCTGTGAAAATTTTGTTGAAATCGGGTTGCTATAGCCTCTATAATTGAGTGAGTACTTTCCCGAACTTAGAGCAGAAAAACCCTTAGGTTTGGGTGGCTTCATCGAGGTCATGATAGCACTATTTTTATAGTCGAGTTTGAGTAAGGTTTGAACTTATAGCAACTGACCCCTTAAGGTTTGTATGGGGTAATGAAGGATCCTCGAGCCGTAGTCGAGCGAGTTTTTATTTGAGCTTGGAATAGTGGAACCCTTAGGTTCGAATTGAGTGAGAACACGATCTCAAACTCTAAGTGTATTAGACCTTAGGATCTTTTAAATTGGGCCGATATGGCCTCTAAATGATGGCTATTTTTCCCCTCTTTTGGCTTATAAACTTAGTAAAAATTTCTCATGCATTAGCATGTGTTTTTTACCCATTGGGTTTTTTGAGGTTTTAATGTTGATCGAAACCCCTTTGCTTTTTGTGCCTTAGCATGTTTGTGTTAGGATGATTTGATACCTCTTAAGGTTTTTTGAGGGCTTATTTTATCGAAGCCCTTTTGATTATTTTGCCGAGGGTAGCCTTTTTTAACTGGTTTTCAATGAATTTGAAGGCCTATTTTTATTGCGGGATTCGAACGTCTTTGAACTGCATTAGTTTGGCCGTAGACTTTGGGTATGCCTCTTGGGCATATTTCCCCATAACACTTCGAACTTGTTTGAAGCGTTAGTCCCCGAGAATGATGGCCTTGACCTGTGAATCGAGGGGTGCCTCTTTGAGGTCTTATGGATTCGAGTTTAGATAAATCGAACATGTTGATTGTCGATGGTAGTCTCTGAGTGTTTGAGGTATATTTCTACTTGGCCCTTGAGCCATCTTTCACAAAAATCATAAGCATGGAGCATGTATAGGAGAAAAGTTTCTTTGAGACACAAAATTTTGATAAGGAAATAATGCTTTTCTGAATAATTTATACATGCGTACATGTTTTGCCATTGGGGCTCGACTAATCTATATGGAAACGGTTCATGTCGACCGTTTGGACCATTACAAAGTTTTCCTTTCAAAACCCTGCTGACAAGAAGCATCTTCCCTAAAAACATAACATCCGAGGGTGATGCCCCCCAATATTTGAGGTTGATTGTAAAGAAACCTCGGATACTGTTGAATTTTCCCCAGGTAGCACATATAAATGCTGCCTCGTTAAAAACCTCGCCGGAAAAACCCATTTGGGACAAAAACTGATCTAAGGAAAAAAGAGTGCAATGCGTGCTCTAAAACCTGAGGTCTCGATGTCTTTGATCGAACACATGCAATAAGTTAGTATCGAATATAAATGAAAAGGGAGAGAGTCATACCTTAGCAATAATATCATTTGAGATGTGATATGTTCCAATTATTTGGCATTTGTTCGCCGTTCATCATGCCAAGCTTATAAGATCTTTTTCCAACGATATCGAGGACTTGATAGGGTCCTTCCCAATTTGGGCCGAGTTTCCCTTCGGTAGGATCTCGAGTATTGGTGGTGACCCTCCTTAGGACTAAGTCCCCGATTATGAAGTTTCGAAGGTTGGTTCTTCTGTTGTAGTATATCTCAGTTCATTGTTTTTGTGCAGCCATTCGAACGAGTGCGGCTTCTCGTTTTTCATCCAAAAATTCGAGGCTAGTATTCATAACCTTGTGATTTGATTCTTGTGTTGTATGTCAAAATCTGGCGTTGGGTTCCCCGACTTCGACTGTAATCTAGGCCTTGGAGCCATACACTAAGGAGAACGGGGTTGCCCCCGTACTGGACTTCGATATGCCCAAAGGATTTTGAGCAGAATTTCTCTCCATTTTCCCTTACCGTCGTTCAACCTTTTCTTTAGGTTTTGAATGATGGTCTTGTTCGTTGATTCGGCCAGTCTGTCCCCACTAGGATGATACGACATCGATAATATCGTTTTGATCTTCGAGGAACTTTGTTACTTTGCTGCCGATAAATTATTTTTCATTGTCGCACACTATCTCGGCGAGAATCCCGAATCGGCACACGATGTGATCCCAGATGAAGTCTATAACTTTTTTCTCTCTAACTTTCTCAAAATCTTGTGCTTCAACCCATTTAGAGAAATATTCAGTCATAAATAAAATGAACTTAGCTTTACCTGGGGCCGACGGTAGAGGGCCGACGATATTTATCCACCATTTCATGAATAGCCATGGGGATAGGATCGAATGAAGTTGTTCTCCGGGATGGTGGATCATTGGTGCATACCTTTGGCATTTATCAGATTTTCGAACGAAATCCTTGGTGTATTTTTCCATACTATCCCAATAGTATCCTGCTCTAATGATTTTGTGAATCAGCGATTCGACACTAGAGTGGTTCCCACAAGTACCTTCATGGACTTCTCGTAGAACATAATCGGTGTCACTTGGTCCCAAACATATTGCTAATTGTCCGTCGAATGTCCTTCTATATAATATTCCATCTTCAGCCAATGTGAATCGAGCAGCTTTGGTTCGAAGGGCCCTCGATTCTTTAGGGTCTGATGGGAGCTTTCCGTTTTTCAAGTATTTACTATATTTATTCCTCCAACCCCAGGTTAAGCTTGTAGAGTCTATCTCGGCGTGACCTTCTTCGATCACAGATCTCGAGAGTTGACGACAGTCCCTGAGCTGATTTCGTGCTCCTCGACTGATGACCCCAAATCGCAAGCGCATCGGCTTCACTGTTTTATTCTCGAGGTACGTGTTGTAAGGTCCATTCCTTAAAATGGTGCAAAGTTACCTGCATCTTGTCCAAATACCTTTGCATTCTATCCTCTCGAACCTCGAAGGTTTTGTTTACTTGGTTTACCACCAGCAAAGAGTCACACTTGGCTTCAATGACTTTCGCTCCCAAGATTTTAGCTAGTTCGAGACCTGCAATCATGGCCTCGTACTCAGCCTCATTGTTAGTCAACTTAGAAGTTTTGATGGATTGCCTAATAGTTTTACCTGTGGGCGGCTTCAAAATGATTCCTAGCCCATACCCATTCACATTCGAACCGGCGTCTGTAAAAAGGGTCCATACCCCCGATGATGTACCCGATTTTAATAAGAGTTCATCGACTTCGGGTACGAGGGTTGGCGTGAAATCGGCCATGAAGTCTGCTAAAATTTGATACTTGATGGCCGTTCGGGGTTGATACTCGATATCACACCCACTGAGTGCGACGGCCTATTTGGCCAATCGGCCCGACAGTTCGGGCTTATGCAAAACACTACGAAGCGGATAAGTGGTCAATACACATATGGGGTGGCATTGAAAATATGATTTTAGTTTCCTAGATGCACTTATCAGTGCAAGTGCAAATTTCTCTAAGTGTGGACATCTAGTTTCTGCTTCTCCTAGAGTTCGACTTATATAATAAATAGGAAATTACGTACCTTGTTCTTCTCGAACCAGGACACCACTTACCGCGATCTCCAAAACTGCCAAGTACAAGTAGAGTTTCTCATCTTCCTTTGGAGTGTGAAGCAAAGGTGGGCTCGAGAGCTATCTCTTTAATTCCTCTAGCACCTGTTGACATTCCGGAGTCCAGGCCAAATCGTTCTTCTTTTGAGTAAAGAGAAGAATATGTGGCTCCGATCTGACGACCTCGATATGAATCGGCCTAAGACAGCTATCCGCCCTGTCAGCCTTTGCACGGCTTTAATGCTGTCCACAACGGAGATGTCTTCGATAGCTTTGATTTTATCGGGGTTGATCTCGATTCCCAAATTCGACACCATGAAGTCAAGGAACTTTCCCGAACCAACCCCGAAAGCACATTTCTCGGGGTTGCGCTTCATGTTGTATTTCCTTAGTATCTTGAATGTTTCGTGCAAATGTTTCAAATGGTCCTCTGTGCGCAGGGATTTAACTAGCATGTCATCGATATATACTTTCATAGACTTGCCTATTTGTTCTTCGAACATTTTAGTTACTAAGCGTTGGTCGGTAGCTCCTGCGTTTTTTAGCCCGAAAGACATTACATTATAGCAATATGTTCCGTACCTGGTAATATATGAAGTCTTTTCTTGGTATTCTGGGTTCATTTGTATTTGATTTTACATGGTATAGGCATCGAGAAAACTAAGGATCTCGTGGTCGGCCATGGCATCGATCATGCAATCGATGTTAGGCAATGGAAAAGAATCTTTTGGACATGCCTTGTTCAAATTTTATAATCTACACACATCCTAAGTTTGTTCCCTTTCTTAGAGACTACGACTAAATTGGCTAACCATTCGGGATATTTTACTTCCGGAATGGACCCTATTTTGAGAATTTTAGTTACCTCGTCTTTTATGCATGTGTGCTTTACCTCGGACTGGGGCCTTCTCTTTTGTTTCACTGGTCTGAACTTTGGGTCCAGACTTAGTCAATGTGTTTTTATCTCCGGTGGGATCCCTGTCATGTCTAAGTGGGACCAAGCAAAACAATCAATGTTATCAACAAGAAACTGAATAAGCTTTTTCTTGAGTTCGGGGGTTAACCCCGTTCCCAGGTATACCTTTCTCTCGGGCAGGTACTCGTTCAATATAACCTGTTCCAGCTCTTGGACCGTCAATCTAGTAGCGTCGAAATCTTCGGGAACAACAAAAGTTTGAGGAGTCAAAAAATCTTCCTCTTCTTCTTACATTTCCTGCTTCTCCGATTCAGTCGAGACTGGCGGCGGTGATTGCTATTTGGATTCCTGTTTACCTTTGATGCTCGAGCCTTCCAATGTCGATAGTGCCGATATCAGTATTACCTGATCGACTGCAAACATTTCTTTTGCAGCATGCTACTTCCCGTATACTATTTTTACACCGTCCGACGCCGAGAATTTCTTCATTTGGTAGAGAGTCGAAGGGACTTCCCTCATGTTGTGGATCCAAGGTCTTCCGAGTAGGTCATTGTACCTCATGTCGCCCTCGATTACGTGGAACTTGGTATCTTGAATGGTTCCAGCCACGTTCACCGGTAGGATACTCTCTTCTTTAATTATCTCACTGGCCATATTGAAGCCGTTTAAAACTCGAGTTGCGGACACGATTTGATCTTGTAGGCTGATTTTCTCCACGACCCTCGATCGGATGGTATTTTCCGAGCTACCTAGATCCACTAAAACATGCTTAACTTGAAATTTATTTAATAAGATAGAAATTACCAGAGCATCGTTGTGGGGCTGAGAAATTCTTTCTGCTTCTTCGTCATTGAATGATAAGGTGCCTTCCGGCATATAATCTCGGGTTCGTTTTTCCCTAGTGATTGATACCTTAGTGCGTTTGAATATGGGTCCTTGTGAAATGTCGACCCCACCGACGATCATATGAATAACATGTTGCGACTCCTCTTGTTTATTTTTTCCGTTGGCGTCCTTTTATCTGAAATGATTCTTAGCTCGATTAATTAGGAACTCTCGAAGGTGGCCCTCATTGAATAGACGAGCTACCTCCTCCTTTAATTGTATGCAATCATCGGTCCTATGGCCATGCGTGCCATGATATTTACACATCAAATTTGGGGTTCCTTTGGGAAAGATCGGTCTGTATGGGTCTGGGCCATTTAGTATCTTTGATCCTTCCAATTGCCGATATAATGCCTGATGCATCGATGCTGAAATTATATTCCGATAATCGAGGTGCCTCTGTGGGATCAGCGTATTTATCAAAACCACTTTTGCTCATAAGTCCCCGAGAATTCTGTCTTCGATCACTTCTTCGATCTTTCCGGGAGTAATTGCGTCCTGGACCATTGTTCCTTCGATCTGCGGTGTATGGTTGATATTGGTCTTTGTTCGACCTTGGCTCCCTGTCAATGTCCCTCTAATTTTTAGCTACCAACCTGTTTGGATATATTAAACCGGAAGAAGCTCCTAGTTGGTCATCTTCGACCCTGATCTTCGATTGGTATTGATTGTGTACATCTGCCCAAGTTATAGCCGGATACTCGATCAAATTTTGCTTCAACTGACGTGATCCTATCGAACTCCGTTCATTCAACCCCTGAGTGCAAGATTCAACGGCCCTATCATCTGTGACCGGTGGCAATTCCATGCATTCAATTTGAAATCGGGATACGAATTCCCTCATCATTTCAGTATCCCTCTGTCTTACCTTGAAAAGGTCCGATTTCCTTGTCGCAACCTTTATGGCCCCGGCGTGCGCCTTTACAAGGAATCTGCTAACATGGCAAATGAATCGATGGAATTTGGCGGCAGTTTGTTGTACCACATCATTGCTCCCTTCGACAGGGTCTCTTCGAACGTTTTCAATAACACATATTCGATCTCATCATATTCCAAATCGTTACCCTTGATGGTGCATGTGTAGGAGGTGACATACTCATTGAGATCGGTGGTCCCATTATATTTAGGTATGTGCGGCATAAGAAACTTATTTGGAATGGGTTTCGGCGCTGCACTCGGAGAAAACGGATTTTGTACAAATTTCTTCGAATCCATCCCTTTCAAGATTGGCCGTGCCCCCGGTATCTGATCAACTCGGGAGGTGTATGTTTACACTTTTTTATCATTAGCTTCGATTTTCTTCTCTCCTGACTCAATTTTTTTGGTGAGATCTTCAAGCATTTTCATTATCGCAGTATCAGTCTCCGATTCGTTATCCTTCGACCTCTCTGGCACTGGCTCGATACGGCGAGTGATTTATGGCCCGACCCCATTCGGAGCTCTATGTTGATTTTGTAACTGAGCAATAGCGGCTTGCTCAGCTGAAGCATCTCGAATATCACTTGGAGACTGACTTCCTCGTCTCCTCTACTCTGCATACCTTGGCCACCAGATCGGCCTTCTCTGGGTACACTCCCTTCGAGGTTTGCGCCTAGGTCCACGTTTAAACCAACGTGCGAACTGACATCAACTGGGTTGGCAATCGGTGCTCCTTCGAGATTAGCCTGTGGCACCTTGACTCCTAGAGCAATCACATTATCATTTTCCCCGTGAAATCTGAGGCCATTATCACCGTGTGTAGGTGCGTTTGTGAGTTTGACATGTTTTGACCTGAAAGCAAAGATACCTGACAAGAACAAGCGTAAAATAATATGTATTATCAGAATCAGCACTGAACAATCACTATTATCCTTAGCCCCACGGTGGACGCCAAACTATTTACCCTCAAATTCGGATAACAATTAAAATTATATTGTGGTTTTAAGGATACGTGATTTAATCCAATACCAATTTGTAAACAAATAATTAAACAGATAAATTAGACAATAATATAAATCAAACCAGTATGTAAGCAAAGCCTCAACCTCGATTCGAGACAGTCTCGAGGTAGGATAGTATAATCAGTAAAAAATAGAGCAATTCTGATGAACAATAAGTGAAATAGCAAGAGAGTAACGAGTGTATATATTTTTATCAGTGAATAATGATAATTACAAATGAATGAGATTCCTCTTTATATAATAGAGGATCCCTAAATAAGTTACACTTCTAATTACGGAAGTAAATCCCATGATTGGTACCTATAACCGCTCTTGATTTGATCTGTTCCGAAATTTCCGCCGTGATCTTCGACCAGTTATGGATATCTCGCCATTCTGTTATTATGCTTCATTCGAAAATCGGTCACGCTTGGTCTTGACTGTTGCTAGCCTCGATCTCAACGGACACTTCGATCTCTAGGTTTGATGTCTCATCTTCGAGCTCGAGTATGACTCATTATGAGGCTACCCTCGAGGCAACTCCCTTGCCTCGATCAGATAGTAGAAATCGGGTAGACCCAATTTCGACCATATACACCCCAATTGACAAGAAGGCTTTTCTTTCATAAGAAAATGCCTGCACTGTAGAGCAAGGAACGAATGTAGTTTAAAGTTGTAGTGCTCATTCTCCTTAAGGTTATCGAATTCCTCATTCTTTACTTGTAGGGCTCGAAGAGAGCCTTACTAATTAAGCAAAGCCTTGTGTCATATTTACAACAATGATAAAAATATAACAAAAACCAGTTTAAAGTTACAAACGAGTAATGACGAATAGTTGGTAAGAAACAGAACAAAATGAAAAAATAAAAGGAATAACTTATTTACCCTTTGAGCAAAACGGATCTCAGGGCGGTTTTTGAATTTACATACCATATATTTCTTAAGAAATGTATTTACCCTAGGATGTGACACAATGAACTCGTCAAGCCACAACCCCGAACGTAGCAGCGAAGCAACAAACCAAAACAAATAGCCACCTATCTGAAGCAACGGCGCCGACAGAGAAACGATCTGTCAAAATCCTAAACGCGAGGCTGTGATGGTGCCTAACACCAAATATCAAGCAAGCCAAAATAAACAGATAATATATATATTTTAAAAAAAGAAATAGATATTTGATAACTGATTAAAGACATAACATAAATCATCCCAAGATTTTGGTGTCACAAGTACATGAGCGTCTAGATCCAGCTAAATACAAGGCTTGAAAGAAATACATCATTGTCTGAAATAAAATGGAAAGTACAACAAATAGGAAAGTGGCTCCAAGGCCTGCAAACGAAATGCAACTCTACATCGAATCACTGACTGGTATCTGCTAAGTACCTCTCGGGACTCCGGTGGTACCAACATCAAAATCTGCACAAGAAGTACAGAAGTGTAGTATGAGTATATCTGATCTAATGTACTCAGTAAATTTCGAGCATAACGCTGATGAGGTAGTGACGAGGCTAGGACCAAGACACCTAATAAAATCCTGTGCAGATTTATACATTAAGCAACATAAATAACAAGTAAAACATTAAAAGTAATAACTTTGTGGGGGCATATAAAAGGGGCAAACAATCGGAATAATAAGTACATAATTACCAAGTAAGTCTCTTTCCGAAATAAGCAACGAAACTGCCAAGTTAAATTCACAATCCAATTATCAGGTAGAAGCAATGAAATCATCAAATTACACGGCATCACTCTTCATGCTTTTACTCTCATCCTCACAATATAATATAATTGCAATTGTACGGTATCACCCTTCGTACTTTTACTCTCATCCTCACCATGTTATATAAAAATAAAGCATGTGCACGATATCACCTTTCGTGCTTTTACTCTCATCCTCACGTGATAATGATAATAGAGCAATCAAGTGCACGGCATCACCATTCGTGCTTTAATAATCACATTCACTCAATAAATGATAATAATATGCAAATATGGCACGGCAACACCCTTCGTGCTTTTCACTCTGCCTCACCAAGCAACATTAATAACCCAAAGTATCAAACAAGGTGGGAAACAAATTTTAACTTCAACCATGGTACTAGAATAAGTAAATTCAACTTTCAACATCACAACAACCTCAACGTGAGCAATAAATACGAAAGCGAACAAATTAAAATTAAACAAATCTAGCTAAGGCATGAAATTTATAGTAAATGAAACAACATGGTACATATAAGATAAATTTCACCCGCATGCCTTAACCCATGACAACATATATATACTCGTCACCTTGCATATACGTCGTTCTCACACATAGTTCACGTAACAAATCGACCCAACACGTCCTAATTCCCTCAAGTCAAAGTTAACCATGACACTTACCTCTTTCCGCAACAAAATCAACAATCAATCACGACCTTGTATTTCAAACAAGCCTCCAAACCAACCAAATCCAACCAATTATTGTTCAAACAATTCAAAATAAGCTTTAGAAACTACCCACGAATGAAAAAGGTTCAATTATTGATCAATTTTGAAAAGTCAACCCTGGGCCCGCTTTGTCAAAATTCGAGATTCTGACCAAAACCCAATTAGCCATTAACACCCGATCTCTGTTATGTAAATTTTTACGAAATTCAACCTCAACTTGAAGTCTAAATCCAAACTTCACAAAACCCCTAAATTCTACCTAAAACCCTAATTTTTACCATAAAATTCATAGATTTGATGTTTTACAAATTTATGAACTAATTGAAAACTATTTAAAGATGCTCACCAATGAATTTGGGAAGAAAACATTCTTCAAAAATTGCCTCTAGAGAGCTTAGGGTTGAAAAAGAATGTATAATGATCTAAGTCCTGATCTTCTCCTCTTTTACACAGGTGCATAAATGCGAGACGCTTATCCCAAATACGATCAATGCATCAGACAGTCAGATGTTGCAAATGCGACAAAAATCTTGCAAATAAGATTAGCCCCTTTATCACAAATGCAAGCTGAGCTTCACATTTGCGAAGCTTCCAGCCCCCAGCTCCAAGTCGCAAAAGCGACTCCAAGGCCGCAAATGCGACCACCCACAGTTTATAACTGCATTCATATCTTCGCATTTGCAAAGTCAACAGCCCTTCCAAGACATCGCATTTGCGAGTTCGACTTCACAAAAGCGGACTCGTAATTGAGAACAACTCGTTGCAAATGCGAGACCTGCAGACCTCAAACACCAACAGATGGCATCAGCAATCCCAAACCATTCCTCAATGCATCTGAAACACATCTGAGCACTCCGGGCTCAAAACCCAACATGCATACAAGTGTAGTAACATCCAACAAACATGCTCGATATCTCAAATCCTCAAAATAAGATCAAATAACAAGAATCAATCATTAAAACTCAAGATTTCAACTTGAAAACTCACTTTTTATAATTTCCACATAATGCGTCGAGATGCGCTCGGGACACCCCGGACCCCAACCAAATGTGCATAAGTCCAAAATATCATAGAACCAACCGGAATCGTCAAAATAACGATATGAGGTCATTTACCAAAAATATTGGTTGTGGTCAACTCTAGCCTTTTTTTAGTCAAAAATCATATTTATTTCAAAATTTTACGTAAAAGCTTTCTGGAAAACGATACAGATCACACGCGCAAATCAATAAATATCAAATAAAACTATGAAAGGTTTCGAAATACTAAAATTAATTTTAATACTCAAAATGACCTATTGAGTCGTCACACGAGCACACCAAATCCAAAAGAATCAACATAAAACACCTAATTTTATAGATCAAATATGTTATAAAAATGAGACTGCAAAAATCAGAAAATTAATGGAGGAACAGAGAGAAACCTGAGATTTGGTAAAAATACTGAGAAGCGAAGCAACGACCTCCCACCGCCTTTTGGGAAGCTCATATAGAGACCAGTTCTGTGAAATTAGGGTTTTTATTTAAGGGAGGAAAGCCCATGGCATCTCTAACAGGAAGGTAGGAAATTGGAGAGAATTGAAGAAGGCGAAGGGGAAAATCTTGAATAGCAAATGGGTTAGGGCATTGAGATAAGGTTTGGTACCTTTAATATATTAATAATTCAGAAAACATGTAGCGGCGGTTAATACTGCCGTTTTATCCAACAACCTCCATTTTTACCATAAGTATTATGGCAGTCTAAAAATCACCACAATATGATGCATTTATGGCGGTTTTCTAAGACCGCCATAAAAAATCGCCTTAATGCCAACCATTTTAGGCAGTGAAGTCTTTGGGCGGTTAGAAAGAAACTTTTCTCTTTATTCACTAAGTGCCCTGAGCTTTGTTCATAATTGTTAATCTGTTGCATCACCACTTTGATTGAGTTGCTCTTTCACTACTAATCATTACAGTGTCATCTCCATAAGCCAAACAATTAATTAATGGACCATTTACAAACATTGAAAAAGAAATGAAGTTATTATTAAAATGAAGCAAATTAAGAGATCTTGATAAAATTTCAACAGTACTTACGAAAAAAGACGGGGATAAATGGTCTTGCTGTTTCAATCCCTATGAATATGTAAAGAATCCAATTCTTTTTCCATTAATCACAATTGAATACCACACTCATGATATAAGTTTAAGGACCATGTCAATCCAATTCTCTGAGAAGCCAAATTTCCTAAGGGTTGATGTGAAAAAATGCCAAGAAATTCTATCGTATGCTTTTACCATATCTAATTTGATTATAATATTCTCACCTGTTATGGATTGAATAATTTATTGAGTCAGCTGAACATTGATAGTTATCAATTTATCCTTAACAAAACCACTTTGGTTTTCTGACATCAAACCTGAGAGGAAGGGGTTAAGTTTAAGGGAAGGATTTGGATATAATTTTGTTGGTGAAGTTGGTGCGGCTTATAGGTAGGAATTTAGAGAAGTAAGTGGGGTTATCAAATTTAGGAATTAGTACCAAGCACGTGTGAAAGAAATACTTGGTGAGAGGTTTCCCTCAAAAGAATTCTAGAAAAAAATCAATGATGTCATCCTTAATAATATTCCAACAAGACTAAACAAAAGTCCCGTTGTAGCCATCTGGACTTGCATTGCTATCAGAACTTAGGATAATACAATATTTTGAATCTCTTCCTCAAGTGGATGAGTAATCAAATCTTAATTATTATCATCAGAAAAACAACTAGCAATGCAATCCAAAATGGAGCTTTGAAAATCAGGTTTGGGAATATTGAAGAGTGTTTCGAAGTGCTTAACCGCAACCATAGTTATATTTATCTCCCCCGAGATCAAATTTCCTTTTCGAATTTTGATCCTATGGATTTGTAACCTTCTTCTTTTATCTCTAAGAAGACCAAAAATATCTAGTGTTACCGTCACTATCTTCAAACCATTTCACTTGAGATTTCTGTTCTAAAAGGGATTCCTATAAGCTCATCCACTTGATATAGTTTGCATAATTTAGTTGGTTTCTTCCGTTCCTTGGTCATTATTGTTATATATGTCTAATTCCTCCATGGCTTGAACCTTATCTTCCCATATCATAACTTGTTAATGAATATCCCCTATATCTTCCCTGGACCATTGGCTAACCCTTTTTTCCAGTGCCTACAATTTGGATTGAAGTCTCCATATTGAATTTTCGTGGATAGGAGTATTCCACACTTCCTTAACAACGTTAAAGAACCTTGGAATCTTTACACAAAAATTAAGAAATCTGAAATATTCGATGTTGTTGTGGTTGCTCTCTTGGCTCTTCATCGGAAGAGGTCTATGACCTGAACTAATTCTCACTAAATGCCTCACTGAGTTGTTTTGGAACTTTTGAGGCCACAGACCATTTAAATGCCTCACTGAGTTATGTTGGAACTTTTGAGCCCATAGATCATTGATACAAATCCTGTCCAATCTTTTCCACATCGTCTTTCTAGGTCTTTTGTTATTGCACCAAGTAAATTCAGGACAAGAAAATCCTAGGTCACTTAATAATATTCAAGCTCCTATGAATTTTATGAGATTCGCCACCTTGTTTATCCACCACAATGTCAGAAATAACATTTAAGTCACCACCAATACACCAGGGTCTATCTATGGATAAACTCATATTTTCAAGTCTCTCCCATAGCTCCCTCCTCTCAAAGGCTTTACACTTAACATAAAATGGATTAATGAAAATATTTGAGTCATCAGTACCATCATTGAAATTGATAATAATATCTTGTTCTTCATTGGCAATGATATTGAAATTTGTATGAATTTTTCAGAAGCACCATAGTTTTCCATTAATATTGGAAAGACATGCTTGGAATCCCAAGAACTTCCTGTATCCCTCAACTTTCCTCTTTGAGACAAAGGGTTCAAAAATTAGCAACAAACTGAGCATTCTTTATATTGATAAGATATTTGAGCCTGTGAATGGCTTTCTTAGTTCTCACTCCCCTAATATTCCAGTAGATTGCTTTAATCATGGGTTAACGGGAGGGGAATTGATATCTCTTTGTTTCTTTCTCTTGCATATGGTGTTTCTTGACTTAGGTAGGTTTTATGGAGATGTTTGGAGATTAAAGGTGTTCCGGTAGCGTATATTAGGGTGATTAAGGATATGTACAATGTATCTAGAACTCGAGTGAGGACTATGGGAGGTGACTCAAAATATTTTCTAGTGGATATGGGGTTGCATCAAGGATCAGCTCTTAGCCCCTTTTATTTGTCCAGACGACGATGTGTTGACGCGACACATTTAAGGAGAGGTGCCATGGTGTATGTTATTTAAAGATGACATAGTGTTGATTGACGAGACGCATTGTGAGGATAATGCTAGACTAGAAGTGTGGAGATAGACCCTGGAGTCTAAAGATTTCATGTTGAGTAGGACGAAGACTGAGTACCTGTTGCGTTAGTTCAATGTTGTGGCTCATGAAGCAGAAGAGGACGTGAAAATGGATAAACAAGTCATCCCCAAGAGAGATAGTTTCAAATATCTTAGGTGTGTGATATAGGGTAACGGGGAGATCAACGAGGATGTTGCACACCATATTAGAGCGGGATGTATGAAATAGAGGCTCGCTTCTTATGTTTTGTGTGACAAGAATGTTCCACCTAGACTTAACGACAAGTTCTATAAAACAGTAGTTAGACCGACCATGTTGTATGGATCCGAGTGTTGGCCTCAGAAGTTGAAAGTAGCGGAAATGAGTATTTTGAGATGGATGTGTGGGCATACCAGGAGAGATAAGATTAGGAACGAGTATATTAGGGATACGGTGGGTGTGGCTCATTTAGAAGATAAGTTGCGCGAATCGAGACTGAGATGGTTCAGCCATGTAAAGAGGAGAGACCCTGATGCCCCGGTTAGGAGTGTGAGAGGTTGACCATGGCGAATCAGATGAGGGGTAGGGGAGGCCTAAGAAGTACTGGGTGAGGTGATTAGGAAGGACATGATGCAACTTCAACTTACCGAGGACATGCCCCTCGAGAGGAGGGTGTGGAGGCAAGGATTAGGGTTGTGAGTTGACAGGCAGTCTAGATATTAGTCTAGGCATCCCAGTAGTATTAGTACTAGTCATGTATTTTGCTATGCCTAGCCCCTTGCTATTTCACATTATGTCATTATTTCCAGCAAGCCTGAAGCTATTTTTATAGTGTCATATTCTTAGATATCTTTTGTTGCACGTATTTATCTTTGCGCCCATGTCTAAGTACCTGGTTATTGTCACTGTTTATTTATTGCTTCGTTTTCATTTCATTTTAGCCGAGGGTCTTTTGGAAACAATCTCTCTACCTTCATTAGGTAGGGGTAAGATCTGCATAAACCTTATCGTCCCCAGACCCCACTTGTGAGATTTTATTGGGCTTGTTATTGTTGTCTTTCTGTAATACCCTATATATTAATAAGGGCAAGTCTTTAAATAAAGTTAAAAAAAAATAGGAGAATGGGCTAGGCCCACTGGAAAGAGAAATGAGAAATGGTAAAAGGGAAGAGGGATGCAACAACGTAGCTGCTAAGATGATCACCAAATGAACATGTCTGATCCTGCACATTTAGTGCAGAAGTGCAACATGAGTACGTAAATCAACGTGTACCCAGAAAGTATCTAGACTAACCCCGGAGAATTAGTGACGAGGGGATGACATCGACACTTAATAGAGGTCCAATAAAGCAATCTAATAAATCGTAAGTAGGTATGAAGCACACAACAATAATGGGGTACTATGTAAATGACATAATCTTCCAAATATTTCTTTTAATGTATAATTCCAGTCTTATAATCTATCTTAACAGCTCAGAAAATGTCAAGTGCCAATATCAAATGAATAAGAAATACCATATAAAATGCCGGGCATAAGTGGAGGATTTATCTCGTGAGTATTCGGTCTACTAGCGATATCACACACGATTTTGCCGAGGTCATTCGGCCAGATCCGGAATAATGTGTACACTGCCGAGAGTCGTACAACATGAACCATAGATGCATCTATGTACTGCTGAGGCGTTCGGTCCGCTCCACAAGAAAGGAAGGAAGTTACCGAATTACAAGACACGTGTTTATAATACAGTACATGAGCGCAGTAATAAGTACACCCCTTTACATTTATCAAATATCTTGTCAACAACTCAAGGTGATCGAGCTCGGCCTAATATATTTATTTGTTTTCCAAATCTATTTTTAGTTAAATTTTCAATTAATTAAACTAGCAAAATGAGTCCAAACAATTTAAATATTAAATGATAAAGTCCTAAGTCTACCCGGACATAATCATGCTTTAGCTTCGTATGGACTCTCGTCACCTCGTGCATACGTAGCACCCACAACTAGTTGCATACAACAATAAATATCACCTAGGGGTAGTTTCCCCCTCACAAGGTTAGACAGGAGATTTACCTCGCTATGAAGTTCCATAACCGGCTCCAACGCTACTCTAACACCTCAAACCGATGCCCGTCGTTTTAAAACTAGTCAAAAAATGTGCAAACCAATGCCAATACACTCTAATACTCATAATAAATCAATTCATAACAATTCCCAACTCCGCTCGAAAAGTCAATAAAGTCAATCCTCGGTCAAATTCATAGCCCACATGCCCAGATTCCGAAAATTCTCGAAGATAGACTTTACTCATAACACGACGAACTCTAATATATAATTTATTTCCATTTCCATGTCCAATTTCGTGGTCAAAATCCAAAAATACCAAATTCTAGGTTTTCCTCCAAAATCCCAAATTCCTAGTAATTCCCATGTTTAAATCCATATATAAACCATGTATTTAACTCACGATGAGAAGAAATCACTTTCCTCCTCGTTGATGGTGAAAATGGTGCTCCAAAATCGCTCCCAAGGTCGGCTCCCATGAAGAAATGGAGTGAAAATGAGTCAAACCCCCGTCTTTAACATGACACTTCCCAACACCTCTTTTTTCGCGATCGCGGAAACATCCTTGCGATCGCGAAGGCCAAAAGCCCAACTGCCCAAAATCCTACTTCGCATTCGTGGTGGACTTTCCACATTCGCGATACCTCCACGTCTCACACCTTCGCGTTCGCGATGGCCAAGCGCCTCCAGGCCCAGCTCCCATTTCCTTCTACGTGTTTGCGACCTCCCTATCACATTCGTGTAGGTTGCATCAGCTTCCCCTCCGCGTTCGTGACCACTGAGTCGCGTTAGCGATGCACAAATCCCTCTCCAGCTCCATCTTCTCTTTGCAATCGCGTCCCCTCAACCACGATTGCGATGTTTACCAGAAACACCAGAAACCAGCAATATCAAAACACCTAAACATGGTCCGAAACCACCCTGAATCTCACCCGAGGCCCCCCGGACCCCGTCCAATCACACCGACAAGTCCCAATACCTTATACAAACTTATCCAAAGGCTCGAAATGCCACGAATAACATTAAAATCATAAATCGGCGAAAAAAATCTTTCTTTCAACTTTCAAACTTTCGAATTTCGTCGAACGCGTCCGAATCATATCAAAAAATTCCGGAATGGCGCTTAACATTATGGACAAGTCATAAATCACGATATGAACCTATTCCAAGTCTCAAAACTCCGAATGGACAACGATAACATCAAAATCCACTTAAAACCAAACTTATGAAATCCTAGAACTTCCAAAATTCCAACTTTCTACAATAAGAGCCGAAATGCTCCCGGACCACCCGATACTAAATTCGAACATACGCCCAAGTCTAAAATCATCATATGAATCTATTGGAACCTTCGAATCCCGATTCCGAGGTCATTTACTCAAAAGTCAAACCTTAGTCAATTCTTCCAACTTAAAGCTTCCGAAAGTAAAATTTTCCATCCGAATCAACTCTAAACTTCCCAAAATTCAACTCTGACCACATGTAAAAGTCATAAAACATAAAGTGAAACTAGAGGAGGAGGAGGAGGAGAAGCAGGAGCATCAACATAAGGAGGAGGAGGAGGAGGAGGAGGAGGAGAAGGAGAAGGAGGAGAAGAAGGAGGAGAAGGAGAGGAGAAGGATATGAGGAGGAGGAGGAGGAGCAGCAGCAGCAGCAGAAGGAAGAGGAGAAGGATGAGGAGGAGAAGGAGGAGGAGCATGAGAAGGAGGAGGAGGAGCAGTAGCAGAAGGATGAGGAAGAGGAGAAGCAGCAGAAGGAGAAGGAGAAGGAGGAGGAGCAGCAGCAACAACAACAACAACAGAAGGAGAAGGAGGAGGAGCAGGAGCAGGAGCAGGAGGAGGAGGAGAAGTAGGAGCAACAACAGAAATAGGAGGAGAATGAGGAGAAAGATAAGGAAGAGGAGGAGGAGGAGAATAAGAATGAGAAGAAGGAGGAGAAGGGAAGGAGGGGGGGGGGAGGAGGAAGAGGAGGAGGAGAAGCAGGAGAAGCAACAGAAGGAAGAGGATGAGGAGAAGGAGGAGGAGGAGCAGCAGCAGAAGGAGGAGGAAAAGAAGGAGGAGAGGGAGGAGGAGGAAAATGAGGTGAAGGAGAAGCAGAATGAGAAGAAGAAGAAGAAGAAGAAGAAGAAGAAGAAGAAGAAAAAGAAGAAAGAGATTGGAACCAAACATTGAAATTTTTTAAATACGTAGTGGTTTTTACGGGTAATACTCGAATTTCTCATCTAGATTCTTTTCTTCTGGTAATTCTTTTTATCTCGTTTATATATTTGAAGGGTTTCACAAGGTATAAGAAATTCAATACCAATAACAATTATTATTACGAGTAAATTATGCAATTGGAAGTTGTCTCAATGCTACTGCAAGATAAATTCACTTGGAAAAAAAAGGGTATTGATGTATTAGTACTTAAACTTGTCTCATTATATATGATCTTTGTTAGATGTAAATTAAGTTATGGTACAAAGATTGAGTTTTGCCATTTAATTGTATTGCAATGTACAATATTGAATATGAATTTCCATGGAGAATTAATCTATTTCATAAAGGTTATATGATTCAGGAAAGAGGAATTTGCAGAGAATTATTTTATTAGAGTCATACGTAGTCTAATAACTGATAATTTTAGTGAAACCAAGACGTGGGTTATCATAATAGTGATATAATACCAACAAGGGTTGTGGTGGAGTGGTAAGTGCTCCTTCATCCTTAACCAGAGGTCTCGGGTTTGAGTCCCTGGGTATGGAGTCGCCTTTGTTAGGGAGCACTTATCCCCCAATGTGGGACTTTCCGGTGCGAATCCGGATTTAGTCGGACCTCAATGTGAATATCGGACACTGGGTGGGAAACCAAAAAAAAAATAGTGATCTGGTACTACTTAACTTTATGAATTATAGAATTAGTGGGTTGTGACACAAAACTTTAAAATGATTTATAGATTCGTATACGAGCTGAGTAATTTGGATTTGAATGTAAGTTAAGCTTTGTCTGGCATCAAGAGGTGATTAGTAACCTTACCGCAATTTGAGTTTCTACAACTAGCATGGTTTACATATAATTTTAATATGAACATGTTATCGCCTATTTTGAATTTGCATGTGGGACAAGTCCTTTTCTTGATATGATACCACTATATTTGTTTGAGATGATTACAGTCATTTTGAATATTCTCATTGTTACTGAATATATTTTATCGTTATTTGAGATAAGATTTACCTTTATCGAAACAAAATTA
Source organism: Nicotiana knightiana (assembly GCA_005239525.1). Classification (NCBI taxonomy): domain Eukaryota; kingdom Viridiplantae; phylum Streptophyta; class Magnoliopsida; order Solanales; family Solanaceae; genus Nicotiana; species Nicotiana knightiana. The sequence goes on along the minus strand of ML371725.1, from coordinate 12,443 downwards.
CATGATTTGATAAGAACCGAAATGTCCTATATTATTTTAAAATATTTTTCTACGAGTATATACGAATTACAGAGACAAGTATAAATGGGAGTGGACTTTGAAGGTTCCCGTAGCTAACGACGGGTTCATTAGACCTGGTGCACCTTTTACCGATTACCATTACATCCCTCGCTAGTGGGAAGGTAGAACTAGCATACCGTTATTGATTTTCCCCGAGTAGGGACTACCGTTATATTTGACTTCTTGCGAAGAAGTCCACAGTTATACCAATTACATGATCCGTTCATTGAAACCTCTCAAACATGAATACTGATATTACACAGTGTTTACCGAGCTTATTACCAAATTGTCAATTGAATTATATTACATGAAAAACATGATGCGACTGATTATTGTTAATTGTTTCTGAAAGGGCATTCTTATGATATTTTCTGTTTAATATACTAGCATATTTTCTGACTTGTCCCCATTAAAACTCTTGTGGTGTAAGTGTTATTACTCACTGAGCTTGCGACTCACTCCCCGCCTTTTTTTACAGAGACAGAGGTTGACGCGAGTCAGGATTTCGTTAATTAGAGTACACGAGTTGATAGTTCCTGGTGAACCTCGCACTCGTTCGCGTGGGCAAAGAGTTCTATTTGTTTGCTGTAGTCTTTTCTTTTGAACTCTTAGAGTTGCTCCATAGTTATTTTATTAGTGTTGTGAGTATTCATTTGTTAATATGGACTAGTTACTAGTATTACACTTTTTTCCGTACTTTGAGATGGATTTAGTTTTATTGTGTTGAAAGGGTTGGTAATATTGGTGGAAACTCATATTTGGTTAGTTGATGATGATTATGACAGGTTTAGGTGAATATTGGTTGGTTATTGTTTATTTATAAGACATGAACTATTTTGGATAGCTCTAAAATAGGGGAAACTATGTCTGATTTTCTGTAAAATCCGATGAGACTTACTCCGGGGCACTTACTCCTATGTGCCGGTCAAGATCCTAAATTGGGCCGTGACACTTTCTCTAGGAATGTCTAGTTTTATTTCTTTGTCTTTTTTCACTTCTTTCTCTCCTTTTTGTGGTAAGACTTTTCTTTGGTAAGTCGTTGTTAGGTCTAGGGTATTCCTGTATATATATTGTCTCGTCTAGCTCCTCACTTTTCTGCGTAGATGCTTGAAGAGGGTGTTTTGAGTGTCATCTTTAATTTGATCTGTATCAGGTTATGCTTGATTTGCTTTTAGATCTACCACCAGATGAATTCCTTCCTGCTCCTTTATGTATGTTGGAAGGCTGAGGACTTAGAGCTAAAGGATGATGGTAGATCTACCTCCATATTAGCTTTCTGCTTGTTAGTATCGCACTTTTCTTGGTTGTTACCTTCAAATGTGTCTAAGAATGAGCATTTTCTCCCGTGAAGATTTTTGGTTTCTCTATGGTATCTCATGCCACTTCTTTGCTCCCTGTATTACTAGACATCCCTTCATAATTTATGTTTTGCTGGATTTCTTTCCCACCTTGATTGTTATTGTTGTACTCTGCAACAATAGCCTTCTGTTCACTTCGAGAATTTTTCGTAATCTTAGCTGCTATACTTTTGCTATTCTCCTGAGATATAGCTAATTTAAATAATACTTTACTCTTCTTTTTTGGCATTTTCTTCACTTTTTTTTTGCTTCTTTTTCGTTTTCAGTCTAGTACTCATCGTATGGTTCTTTATATTGTTTCCTTCCTCCAATTGTTCTGCCTTAGACTTAATGCTCTGAGCCATTTTGTCCAAGACTTTCTCCTTTTCTTGTTTATTCTGATCATCTTCAAACTTCTCATTTGAAATATGTTGTCCTCTCTTATTAACCTCATTCAAATTTGTATTAGTTGTCTTCTCCTCAGTAGTATTTTTCCCTTTAGTATTTCCTTCTCCTTCTTCTTTTTTGAGACTTCTCTGCATTAGATTATGGATCTGTAATGTCTACAAAATTTGGGGACATTTTCATACTCAAAAATCCTTTTAGTACAGTGGATTAGATTCACCCTCTGACCCCACCCAGATTGAGTTCAGTTTTGGGTTGGTAGGATCAATCTCCACTCTAACCTTAGCCATACTTGGTCTAGGTTTGTGGTCTGTAGCCAAACCTATAGACAGAGGAATTCTGATATGACCAACTTTTTGCTCAACATAATGCCAAGTATGGCAGTGAAAGGAAAGTTCAGGAAGGAGCACCCATACTGAAACAATAGGTGAATCCTCTTCCGGTTTAAAATCCGGGGAACATTTCTCTAGCCACATTAGTTGACCATCAATTTCTATAGAGCATCTATATCAAACATTTTCAGCCGTCTTCATTAGAGAAATCCAGATATACAGTGCGAAAATCATACATCCCTATTTTGTCCTTACCTTTGACTCTGATTTTTCAGCAAACTTAGATCAAATTCTTTCTATTTGAGGTCGAGTTTGTAAGACCTTACCCACAATAGTGATCCTACATTATTCTGACATGACTATATAGTAATCTGAGATTTTGAAGATCATCGCTGGCATTCCATTATGAGTGGAGTATCGAGCTTTCACATCTAGATTCCCATCGCGATTTTCGTTAGGGCTCGGGATCGACGGAATATCTGGAGCAACAACACAAATATAAGTAGGTTTCATATTCTCAATCAGACGCGCCAGATTAATACCTATCGGCGCCTCCATGAGACGGTGCGTGAGCACCACACGCTTAGAAGAGGGGTTTAAGTTACTGTTGTGAGGGAGTCGTCATACTGTACGGAGAGTGACCTTTCTTAGAGAAAAGTTTCAGTGACTAAACTGCCTAGGGGTTTTCATTCAAAATCGAAGCCATGTGCCCTAAGTGGGGCTAGCAAACGTCGCTGGCAGTTTAAAGCTAGGGATTTTTTCCTATGTATACAAAATTATTTATCTAAATTTTTCTATTTTGAGAAAGTAACTAAAAATTTTAGAAAATGTATATAAATTCGATTAAATCTGCAATTTATCTACATGATTTTTTTGTATCCGGTCAAAAATTACATTTATATATAGCTTGTATATATTATGTATGTCGTTTCTACACCCAACATACAAAATATATACAACTTGTTTATGTCTTCTTCCTTGCATTTCAATATGAAATTCCAACCAAAACCAACTCGAATCTTTACTAAATTTGCTCAAAATTGAGATATAAATTTCAAAGGATATCTCTAATCATTTGCAACAACACCCAATCCAAACAAATAACAATTTCGTGAAATTTAATTTTTGAATTCAAAGCTTCAAAACCTTTTAATGGCTATCAATGAAGTTCTTAATAAATTAACAGAGCTTGGTTCCCAAACCTTTCTTACATAGGCGAAAAAGTTGAACATTTTGATCAATGATAATAATCCAACAACTATAACATACGTTTATTCCTCGAAAAGGAATCTGGTATCGTGAAAATATTTCCATTATGTCCTATTACTCCTATATCTACCCGGTTTTCCATTTTGAAGGTACCCAAATTTATCCTTTTGGTTGTGATTATTGTATTTAGTAATTTTTAAAAGAAATATTGGAAGATTAGATTCTAATACATTATTTTGCATATAAGTAGTAAATTATATAAAATAAAAAAGAGTAAATTGTATATTAACTTGTAACTAAATTAAAACTTCAATATTAAGGGTAAATAAGATTCAAAAGTAGTATAGATAAGTAAAAATTCCTTAAAGCTACTAAGCTTCAATTAGGCTGGGCTTCACTGAGATGTCCACGGGGCTTTTGCATCTATACCCGATTTTGGGGTCACAATCGAACATATACCCACTTTGCAAAAAAGTTTACAAGCGTATCCACTTTACGATCAACTTCAAACATATTGGGTCTGAAGTTAAAAAAGATGTCTGAAGTGAAAAAATTGTACTTCAAATGCACTTTAAGCCACTTAGGTCTGAAGTGCAACCAATGGTTTCATGCACTTAAAGCTAATAACTCTGAAGTGAAAAATTGCATTCCCGATGCACTTAAGGCCAATAAGTCTAAAGTGAAAAATTACACTTCAGATGCACTTAAGGCAAATACGTTTGAAGTGCAATGTCATGACCCAAAACTAATCTTGTCGTGATGGTGCCTATCGTGGTAATAGGCAAGCCGACACACTACCAAAACACTTCGATATTTCATTTAAAAGATAAGTCAAAACTTTTCATACTAGAATCTTCATAAAAGAGTTCAAATCAAAATAAAATGCGGACAAGATAGCCCGACATCGGGGTGTCACTAAGTCATGAGCAACTACTAGAAATTGTCTGGTAACAACAAGACTAACATAGTCTGGGAGAAACTCAATATACCAAGGGGAAGATAAGGAAGAAGAAAAGCATGGTTGTGATCGCCAGACATCTACCTTGCTATCTCTGATGATCCGCGACTGAATATATCAACACCCGCTACCATGGCCAGAAATGCATGGATCTGCACATAAGGTGCAGGGAGTAACATGAGTACACCAACTCAGTAAGTAATAACAGTAAATAAAGGCTGAGAAGTAGTGACGAGCTAGATGCAAGTATAGTTCATATCACAAAAATTCAGTAAAGTACGACATGCTTTAAAACCAGATTTAAGTCAAATCAGCTTATTTAAATCAAGTTCAAGTAAAATCAATTAACAAATATCTTTCTACAGTTCTCAAACAAGGACTCAAGCAACTATGAGCACAACTGATGAAATCATATACCGCCCCTCGGGAAAAACATCACTCGGTCCTCCCAATCACTCCAGCCTCACAATCACTCATGCCTCCCAATTACTCAGCACTCGGCACTCGCACTCAGTAGGTACCTGCGCTTACTGGGGGTGTGTACAGACTCCGGAGGGGCTCCTTCAGCCCTAGCACTATTACAATGCCTATCATAGCAGAATCGATGAAACATGCTGCGACGTGCAGCCCGATCGCATAAATGTCCTCACAAATCAGGCCCTCGGCCTCACTCAGTCATAAATCTCTCTAGTCTCTCGGGCTCTCAGAAATCAAAGTAATCAGCCTAAACAACATTGATATGATGCCTCAAATAGAATAATAGAGACTGAGTTATGATGTAAAAATGCATGAACATGACTGAGTACAGATTATCAACCAAAACAGTGAGGGGACAACAAGAAAAGACCTCTAAGGGTCCAAAAATACTGGCATAAGGCCTAGATATGCCATCTAGCATGATTTACAGTAAATCTTTCTAAAACACATAAGGAGCATATAGCTACAACAGGATATTCAACTTTACAGTTTCTACGGGACGGACCAAGTCACAATCCCCAATGGTGCACAACCACACGCCCGTCACCTAGTATGTGTGTCACCTCCAAATAGTCACATGAACAAAATCCGAGGTTTCATACTCTTAGGACTAGATTTACAACCGTTACTTACCTCAAACAGAGCAAATCTCTACTCTGTGATGCTCTTGCCTCTCGATTCGGACTCCAAATGCTCCGAATATAGTCACAACCAGTACAATACCATTAATATACGCTAATGGAATCAATTCCACAAGAAAAACTACCAAATTAAACTCAAAACCCGAAATTGGCTCAAACCCGGCCCTCGGAACCACGCCTCGAAATCCGCTAAAGTTACAAAACTTGAAAGCCCATTCACTCACGAGATTAACCATATGAAATTTAACAAAATACGACATCATTAGGTCCCTCAAATCCTCAAATTACACTCTCCAAAATCCCAAGCCCTAACCTCCTACTTTCACTCCGAAATCCCACTAATTAGATGAGAAAACAACGGGAAAATACCATAGCTAGGGGTAATATAGCTCAAGTAACTTACTTCAGTGAATACTGTTGAATCCCCTTCGAAAATCACCCCAAAAGCTCTAAACTCCGAATTAAAAAGGTGGAAATGGGGAAAAATCACAAAGTCCCATTTTATACCTTTTGCCCAGTAAAGCCGCACCTGCGATCACTTCTCCGCATCTGCAGGACCAAGCTCCGCTTTTGTGAAAATCATTTAAAGTCCCCGGGACCGCATCTGCACCTCAAGACTGCATCTGCGATCATCGCAGGTGCAGAAATGACCTCGCACCTGCGCATCCCCTCTCGCGCCTGCGCTTGCCTGCCCGCATCTGCGACTCTCATAGATGCGGGAAAAACTTTGCATTTGCGGCTCCTAATCAAGTCCCCTATGGCCGCATTTGCGGATCCTTGGCCATTCCTGCGGGCTCGCACCTGCGAATCCCACTCTGCATGTGCGGAAGACACTAGAACCAGCAGCTGATCAGCTGCATTTCCAAGTTCCAAACATACCGTCAGCCATCCGGAATCATCTTGAGCCCATCGGGACCTCAACCAAACATACCAACAAGTCATATATCAACATACAAACTTAGTCGAGCCTTCGAATCACTCAAAATAACATCAAAATACCAAATTACCCTCGGATTCAAGCCTAAGAACTTCTAAACTTCCAAATTCCGCAACAACACCGAAACCTATCAAATCACATTCGAATGACCTATTTTACACACACGTCACAAATGACACCACGAACCTACTCCAACTTCCGAAAATCCATTTCGACCTCGATATCAAATTTTCCACTACCGGCAAATGGAACTATCAAAATCACCTAACAGAGCTAATGGAAATATTTTCGATATTGTTTACACATAAGTCAACATCCGTTGACTTTCCAACTTAAGCTTCTAAATAAGAGAATACGTGTCTTAATTAACTGTGAAACCACTCTGGACCCGAACCAACTAATCCGACATAACATAATATAGCTGAATAACACAAAAAGAAGCAGAAATGGGGTAAACAGGGCTATTAACTCTCGAAACGACCGGTCGAATCGTTACATGCAACAAACGTTTTCATTCACTTAAGGCCAATAAGCTAAAAGTGAAAATTTGCACTTCAGATGCACTTAAGTCCAAAAGGTCTGAAGTGCAACAAACATTTTGCTACACTTAAGGCCAAAAGTGAAAAATTGCACTTTAGATGCATTTAAGGCCAAAAGGTCTGAAGTGCAACAAACGTTTTGCTACACTTAAGGCCAATAACTTTAAAGTGAAAACTTGCACTTCAGATGAACTTAAGGCCAAAAGGTCTTAAGTGCAACAAACGTTTTTATGCACTTAAGGTCAAATAGGCCTGAAGTGCAAATTGTCCAGAAACAAAAGTTTATTCTTCGAATGATAACAATCCAATATAGGATTTAATACCTAAATCTACTCCAAATGAGCTCAAATTTGAAGCATAACCTCCAAATATCATTAGCAACAAACCCCAATCATAAATATTTCAAAACAACAATAAATATAATGAAACCATTTTGCAATTAAGAAACAGAAAAAAAGAAACCCTAAGAAATTATAAAAAGTAAAGCGTCATAACAGCCCACTGCCGCACCCCCCTTTTTCCTCGCGGAGTCCGGGTTTCGACATTTTGGGACAACTCCCTTCCTTTTGGGATGGGGTATGGGATTTGAAGAGTTTCCACCTAACGGATTAAGGTGCGTTAGGGCACTTAAAGCAAATAACTCATAAACCGATTTACATCACCAGAGATTGGGTAAGGCCTCGAAATTACCTTGAGGGGAAGGTGTTAGGCACCCCTTGAGTTCTAAATGGTGGGTCCCGACCAAACTCAATTTAAGCGAATTAGTCCTTAAAGGAAAATAAAACAATTAAAAACAAATAAGGATTATTTTAAAACGGAAATTAAAGGGGTTCTAGGTTTATGAGCCTATAGGATCATTTCTATGCAATACTTGGTAACCTTTCTCAAATAGAGGTGTTACGCATTAGCGCACATGTCATCATCTCCTTTACTACCCAGTTACCCTCCCATTTTCAATCATTACCTAAGCGTTCTAATAGCATCTGATACGTATCCTATGCGTGCACTACCCGTCCCTTACCTATGGCCCTGGAGGTGTTTAGGACCTCTATTTAAGGTGGTTCTAGACTCACCTATGTTGGTTAAAAGGAGAAAACTAAGCGACAAACAAAAATCAAGTAGGAGTATCACATAAGGAGCAGTAAAAGGGCTCATATTTACCTCCACAAATAAACAAACAGTTGCACGGTTATTCAAACAAGCAATTTTAAACGATTTAGGGAGTCCTATAGGCAGGATATCTAAGTGAGCACAAAAAGAATGTATAGAAGTTTTATTAAAGTGAGGCTATGAGTATCCATCAGTTTGCCTACTGATTTTTATTACTTACTGAATCTGGGCACGTTTACAAGCAGTCAAATAAGCACATTTTTAAAACTCAAGATTTAATTATCCTACTGGCTTGCCTAAGTGATAACCGGACAGAATCCTATGGACATGGTATCTAAACTGTAAACCAGTGATTCATTTTAACAAGCAGATTTCATCTTTTAGATCCTATAGGAATGCTTTCTATGTACTGAAACTGATTACAAGCATTATTTCCTATAGACATGATATCTAAAACATAAACTGATTTTTTTACACTTACTTCCTATAGGCATGATGTCTAAGTGCTGAAACTAGTTTTACACTTATTTCCTATGGGCATGATATCTAAGTGAGCGGAGATGTTAACAGAATGTTAGACAAATTTGATAATTCCCAAAGAAGCTCCTACATGCATGGTTTCTAATGTACATTGAGACTTGAGAATATGCATAAACATGGATTTTGATGCAGAATTGATAAACATCCTATAACAAGATTCTAGGATGCAGGTGTGAAAATTCATGATCACAAGTAATATGATAAGTCCTATATGTATGGTCTCTAACGCATATAAATAATCATAACAATCCTATATGCATGATTTCTACCCAAGTCCAACAAAATATATATAAAAATCCCTCCCTGCTTTTACTAATAACCCCATATCTGTGTTACAAAGATTATTATTACAGGTCAAAACAAATGAATTACATCATGGAAATCACTATACTATAGGGAGCCCTGGCAGGCCCAAAGTCAACCTGGAAGTTAGGCCTTCAATCAAGTCTGGAGTACACCAGCATTCCATAATACATCAAATGGGCTTCTGGGTGTGTCAAAGTTTCCAAGGGCCTCAGGGACCCCGGGCAATGCTCACACCAGAACCCTTTCAAAGAAACAGTTTTTGTAAACAAGTTTGGAAGGCCAGCCCCAATGTGTCAGATTTTGGAGGAGTCTCATGGACTCCTAGGCAGTGCTCAGACTGGGTAGGCAGGACCCTAGATATCTAAGAGTAGGAGTTGAAAATAGTATATAAAAGTATGAGATGGTTTTAGGAAAAAATAGTTTGGACTTTTAGAAGTGAATAGAAACAGATTACAATATTAAAAAATACAAACAAAACCATATATAGCAGACTGAATTCAGACATGAATTCCAGAAGTTAGACAATAAACAAAATAAGGTTTCACATTGCATAAATTGTCTTAGTTGATTAACTGTTACTAGGTGGGATCAGAACAACATGCTGAAATTAAGAGTAAACAGCCAGAAGAACACATAGTGCCGAGTAGGGTGATAGAAACTAAACATGCTGCTTCAGAAACAGATAAACAAGTATCATGATCAAACAGAAACATGCCGAAGTTAAATGACTAACCAGTCAGCCATACAGAAATTTAAAGCATATTAGTACAAGAATCATGAATTGAATAGGAACATGTTAAGGTAAAAACATACATAAACAGGGCAGGAATTGAAGCATGTAAACTGAGAAACAGGTAGACAAGTATCATGGATCAAACATGAATTTACTAACCATACTAACATATAAGACATGACAAGTTAACAGGAATTAAGTCATGCTGATCAAGAGCAATAAACAGGAAGGACAAAGGTTCAACTACATAACATATTGAGTATGATAACAGAAATAGGAGTATACAAGTTAAGAAGTAGTAGAAAGAAAGTAGAATCCAAGGGTCTAGCCTTGGCTTTCAACCGGCTAGATAAAGCAGCAAAATAAAAATAGAAAGACTGCAATTGACAGGGTAAGAGTAAAGTTGTGTGTGCGTTTCTGTGGTTTTCTATGTGTGTCATGTGTTTGAAAGAAATCAGAATGGGGGTTTATATAGCATATAGTAGAGTAAACCAAATAAGGCAAGGGAAATCAATTGCACACAAATAAGGTATGCAACATCAATTAATCAGTTAATTAGGGCTTAACGAGAATAAATTAACAACACGTAAAACTTAAATTAAGGAGAGTATTTCATGGGGTAAATCAGTAGACGGGATTGAGGCTAAATAAGGTAAGAAGTAAATCAATTAGAGGTCAGTCAAGACAATCAAAACCCAGAAATCAAGCCAACAATATAATTAAGGAAGGTAGTACTAATTACGAATTACATATAAGGAAAGGATAGGTAAAACCTTTCAGAGAGATATCAGTTTTAAAAGAAGACAGAATTCCAAACCCTAATTAGGCGAACAAAAATCACATAATCCATTTTAATTGACAGAGCCAAAGTGAACGGGCAAGAACAATGAGATAAATAATCGAATAATGAAAAACCTTAAGCATATCGAAACACAAAGATAAAACTCAAGCAAAGAAATTAGTCGAACAATAAAGGAGAGAGGCCGGAGTTGAGCATTTAAACATTTTTAAAAATATTTGCAGAAACCCTATTAAGAATCAAAACCCTAGCTTTAGGAAAAAAAATGAAATCGGTTGATAATAATGGTAAAAACTAAAGAATCTTAAAGAAAAACTACTAAAAAAACTCCAAACACTTCAGATCTTAAGAGATCTTAACCTATTTGGTCAGAAATAGTTAGGTTTGTACACAAATAAACAGAGGTAGAAAAATCGAGTTTTAGACCGGAGATTTGAAGCCATGAAAATACGAAAACAAGATGATACTCACAAACAATGGATACAAAGGGATTCGAACCATGTCTGTCGAATCTCTTTGAGATTTCATCAAATAACATGGAAGTCGAACACCTAGTAGAGATAGGAGGCTAGATAAGCCTAGAATCGAAGAGAAAAATCATGAATCGAAAGGGTTCAGGCGGCGGGCTAGGGTTAGGGAGAAGGTTGAGAGAGAAGATAGGAGGAAGGGATTTAGGGGCGGCCGTTTTTAGAAAAAATGATTAGGGTTTGGGGTCGTTTGGTTAATAAAAATGTAAATAATATCCTGGACCGTTGATCTCTGAGATCAACGGCCAGGATTCGATCTGGGGGTTGGGAGGGTTTATGGGAAATGGTAATCGGGTTGGGTTATGGGTTAATGGGTTGATTGGGCTAGGGTAGTATTGGGCTGGGTCCGAAAATTAGTTTAAAAGAGGCTATTTGTTAAATACCCAATTAATTTGATAAAATAATTTATAGAAATAGCTAATAAATGATAAAAATTCTATTTGTGTATGAAAATTATTTATAATAAATAATTAATATTATAAAAATATAAAAGATCATTTTCTTGTAAAATAAAGCAATTATGCACATATGAGCTATTATTGCAAAGTTACTACAATTGTAACCTACAAATGTAAATATAATTATGTAAAATATAATTAAAGCTTAATATAAATATAAATGATAAAAATTAAGCAATAAAATTATTATAAAATCATTTGTGATGCAATTAATAATTGTATAGATAATAAAATGATGGAATAAATTACTTTAAAATCCTTTAAAATTACATAAAATACTAATTGATGCTCATGCATTATTTTGAAAGTATATATGCATTTTGAAAATATTATAGGGAAATGGGTATCAACAACTGCCCCTTTTTATCCGGGAAGGATGAAAGAGTTGTCGGGTAAAGATATGATGGCCAATTTTGACCGGGTAGAGCGATCTGAGAGATATAGGCCACACTCTGGTTTCCGAGCTGCCTACATATCCCTGGTTTTATAGGAATCAGGCCGTGTGTAGTTCTGGATCCACTGGCGAAATATACTGATGAAGTTATCACAAGGACGGATATAAGATTTCGAATAGGTGAAATGGTTATGGTGAGCGGTCAGGTTTGAAACAGTATGAAGGAACTGGAGCGGGATTGCTCCCTTTGGGGTAATGGTTTCTCATCAGGTTACCTGCAAATAAAAAATATGCGCTGCAAGCATATATCTTTGCGTGAATTTTAACATGATGCATGTGAACAACTAATTTTTGACCACACTCAAATGTTATATTATTTTAGTGTAAATATTCCTTTTAAGCCTAATATTAATGTTTTAAGCTTTTATCTTACACATAGTAGATTTTATTTAATTAAAATAAATAAATAAATAATAATAATACTCACATTTTTAAAGTGTGAATATATATATGGAGTATCTTTTAATTAAAATTTTAATAAGTAAACTATTATATTTTTTTTACATAATTTAAACTATAGTGTAAATATTGAGTTTTCTAAGTTTAAAAGCAACGTTGGTGTGTGTGTATATATATATATATATATATATATATATGATTTGCCATTTTTTATCTAAGAAT
>ML371723.1:11072-27196 GCA_005239525.1 Nicotiana knightiana | reverse complement strand
GGTGCATTCCTTGTTGTCCATCCTGAATTCTGTGCCATTTTATCAAGTAAGATTTGACTTTCTCTCCACGTTTTGCTCAAGAATGCTCCACCAGCCGAAGCATCAACATTTGCTTTAACAGTATCAGCAAAACCCATATAAACACGCTGCCCCAACATTTGCTCTGGAATACCATGATGTGGACAGATAACCAGCATCCCCTTAAATCGTTCCCATGTCTCTTGCAGTGTTTCAACTGGTTTCTGTCTGAAGCTCAAGATTTCATCAATTTGTTGAGCAGTCTTGTTGGGTGGATGAAACTTGTTCACGAACTGTTTGACTAACTCCTCCCATGTGGTAATGGAATTGATGGGGAGTGAGTTTAGCCAAGTCTGGGCAGCGCCAGTCACTGAGAATGGAAACAACAACAGTTTTATTGCCTCCTGAGTGACGTTTGGCTGCCTCTGTGTTTTGCAAATTGACAGGAAGTTTTTCAAATGCTGCTGGGGGTCTTTGATGTATGACCCTGAGAATAGTCCCTTGTTCTGCAATAAGTGCAGCATATTATTTGTTATCTGGAAGGACTCGGCCTGTATCTGGGGGACCAGTATCGCAGTGGCCAAATTCTCAGCTGTGGGTTGTGCCCAGTCATATCAAGGAGCCTCTGCCCCTATTTGAGCGACTGTGTCTACCACATCATCCCCATTATTGTTCCTGTTGTTTGGATCTTCCATGTCGGGTTCAATTTGTTCAATTGGTGGTTGATGTTTGCTTTTCGGGGTTGGTCCGCTTTAGGGCCTTGAAAACTTTCTTGGGTTCTGATAAGGCTTCGACTACTTCACCAGTTCTCGATGAGTTTCTAGGCATGCACCTGCAACACGTTAGCAAACGTTAAACTTTCAATGTATAAACGAAAATTTGAAGAAAATTGACTATATTTCAGAATTTTGTATTTCTTCCAACTCAATTGATAACACCGTTAATTTCCCGGCAACGACGTCAAAATTTGATCACGCTCAACTATGTCTTATAAAAGACTAAGCGGGCGTTGCAAATATAATCCGGGGTATTATGCCCAGAGTCGATCCCACAGGGAATTTACGTATCAATCAAGTCTTTAGAATACGCAACTTTTACTCAATCAATTCTCTCAAGACTTTTTAATATAAATTGGTGATGTTTTACTAATTCTAATGACAATAATAATAACTAACAATTACTAACAATGTGTTGTAAACAATGATGATAAAGGTCTAAGTCTATGGTTTCCCCCGTTGGTAAACTTACTTCTCAGATATTTCATATAACTTGATTAATTGTCTCTATCAATCATGAACACTCTATCTACCATAAATCTCTCTCAAGTAATTATGATAATTTACTAGACGCACTCTCTCAAGTTACGCTAGCTAGATTGCATTACAGTTCACTTTAGATTGCACCCGAAGTATCGTTATTTCTAATCCAACTTCTAAACCCTCGGTTATGACTTTCGCCTATACTCCGGGAGTGGTGTTGTCCAATCAGTTACCTAAATATGTNAAAACTCGGATTTGACTGGATCAGGGGCCAGGCGTTACAGGCCAAACGCCTGGATAACGCCTGGACAGGGCTGGCGTTTGGGCCCTGGCGCCTGGATAACGCCAGGCTATGCATGGCCTTAAGGCTCAAACTCCCGACTATAGCCCGGTGCACTCCTCTTCGCCTCTTGAGCGTATTTATCGACATATTTGCATCCATTTAGCTCGGCTTCCATCTCCAATTCACCTACACATGAAATAGACTCCATTATGCACATAAAAAGTGTATTTTTATCATTAACGCACATAAAATGTAAGGCATATAACGTGTTAAACCATGAATTCTAGCCACACATCAGATTCCATCTCTAAGAATTATACAAGAAGCTGAGCTCAGTGACGCAGAATGGGTAAAGAACCATTATGAGCAGCTAGCCTCATAGACGGAAAGAGAATGAATGCAGTCTGTCATGGTCAACTCTATCACAACAGAATGTCCAGAGCCTTCAACAAGAAAGTCAAGCCGAGGCAGTTCACACCAGGGCAGTTGGTGTTAAAGAAGATCTTTCCACATCAAAATGAAGCGAAAGGGAAGTTCTCTCCCAAATGGAAAGGTCCATACATGGTTCACCGAGTGCTGATAGGAGGAGCACTTGTACTTGCGGAAATGGATGGAGAAGTCTGTCCAAAACTGATCGATTCAGATGCAGTCAAATGTTATTATGTAATCCTTTATGCTTTTACCAATGATGTAAATTGAACTACGCCTGAACTGATACCCGTTTAAGAAGGGATACGTAGGCAGCCCTATGGTTTCGGTCACAATTCAATAAAAATTCCATTTCCCCCCCCAATTGGAAACTGGGGCCTTCATGGCTCAATCTCCAGTAAGATCTCCCTACTTCTCGGCTAAACCTATGGGTTTCTAAGCCGGTCTCTCTATTTCTGGGTTGTTTTCTAGAAAACCCTAATCTCTTCTCATGTATCTCTTAGATCTGTAACAGATATGAGGTTTTCTGAACTATTTTTACTTGTTTTTCTGTGAAACTTCCTGATTTTTGAAGCGTCTTTTCATCTTTATAACTAGGGTTTCTGAAACCTTTTTCCCCAAAGTGATTTTCTGTGACTTTGAGTGTTATTCTATGATTCTTGTTGTGTTTGAACGATCTTATTAACCTCTCTCTTAACCTAACTAGTTAGGTTGAAAACCCCTAATTTTAACTTTAGTCGGGGATTCTGAGTTCGTCTTTTACTGTTTGTTCATTCGATTTGTCCGTATGTTTGATTCTCACGAGCATGCTTCGATTCAATAGAATTATGATTTTTACCCTATTAATGTCTTATTAGGGTTTCTGACTTGTCTCTTTTTGGTTATACTCAGTTTATGTGTTTAGTCATGAAAGTCATGAGGTTTCCCTTAATATTAGTACTATTTTCCGATTCTTTGAATCCCTGATTTCCTGTATTGACTCTTTACTGATTTCCGACTACTTTTCCTATTTTTACAACCCTAAATTATTTTTTTACCTTATTATGTGTTGACTGCATTATTAATTGATTCTTCCTGTTATTTCCTTAATTAAACTTTATGTATGTAGCCCTAATTACCTTTTCTGTGCTTACAGTGTTTGAATTCTTTCCTTAATTGTTATACTCCAACTATGTGAATTCTCTCCTTATTTGTTACCTCTTCTTTACCGTTTGAAATGACTCCCTTACTTAAGGGAAGACTTGGACTGATTTTTTGACTGATTCTGAGTTCTATAATTACTGAACTTTGATCCCTTCCTTATTAATCATGTACTGATTTTTCTTGCCTTATATTTTACTAGTTCTTACCGTTTGAATTAATTCCCTTAACCTAAGGGATTAATTTCCTTGATTCTCTGATTGATTGATTGATTCTGAGTTCCCCAATTATTATGCTATTATGATTCTGACCTTATTTGCTACTTGCTTTCAAGCTATAAGTATTCTAGTCTTTCACTAACACAAAAAAAAAAAACACAGACACGGTTCAACTCTTTCTTTTACACACATACATATGCTCTACTGTTCTTCTCTTGATTACATGCTATTACTAGTCGACTGCAAGCCAAGAATGGTTATTCTATTTGCCTATTATTCATTCTGTACTTGCTATCTTCCAACTGGTATGTCTTCAATTTATGATTAAAGCTTCAAAACAATATGTTTCTTTGGGTATTTCGATTCATTTTATTTCTAATCTGCTTTTACTTATGGTTATGTTGTTCTACTTGCAACTAGTTTTGTATGCTCTGTTGTTTTAGTTCTTAATACCTTTTTCCCTTTAGCCTCAACATGTTACTACCCCCTTTGCATGCTTCAATATGATTCTGCTTATATATTCTTTAATTCTTATTATACAACAGCATGCCCCACATGTCATTTAGCCTCTATACTATACCCATAACCTTTCCTGAACTCATGTGTAACTATGTTTATTATGTGCTGTCCTCTCCCTAGTACTCCCTCAACCTGTTTCTATTAAGTTCTTGGTATGAACTCTTTGTGACAAACTATGTTTGTGATTTTTTAGATGTTTGTACAGGCCTGTGATACTTTAGTACTTCTCTAAAGTTAACTTGCATACAAACCCGTTTCTATGTACGGCCTATGTGTCCCCAACCCCTGCTTCCTTGTTTGTGGTTGTCTCTCTATATTATGTGACTGTTTGGTGCTGGTTGACTGTTCTATCCCTTGTTCTTCTTAAAAATTATTTTCTTAAACTACTCATTTACTGATATGTAAACCTATTTCAAATAAACTATTTTCAGAATGCTCTTTAACTTGAATCTTTCAAGTCACATCCTGCACTTCACTTTATTCTTAGACCTCTAAGTTCTGCCCCCTTAGTGTGAGCACTGCTTTTGGACCTTTGAGCTTCCTCTAAACTCTGACACACTGAGGCTGGCACTTCCATACTGCACTTGCTGTACTGTGACTTTGAAATCTGGGTGTGAGTATTGTCCAGGAGCCCTTGAGGTCCTTAGGGAACTTTGACACACCCGGATTATATGAAAGTTTGTGAAATACCACGTGGCGATAAGGTTTTGGAAGACGGGCCTATCTGCAGGCTCCCTATAGAGTAGCTTCTTATTTTTCCCTATTTCAATTATGTAATTCATGATCGATGGTCTGTAATAACTTATTGTAAACAACTCTTGAGGGATGGATAATGAAAAGAGAAAGGTGTAACTGTGCATGCTATAGATATAAAAAGGGTAGAAACCATGCTATTAGGTTTACATTTCCTATGTGTGCAATAGAAATCCTGTTTAGGACTAATGTGTTCAAAGCATATCGTGCATTAGAAATCATGCTCTTTAGGATTTCGTAAACACTGTTTCAGCGCTCTACTTCAGTACTTGTATATCACTTAGGAACATCTTGTTCAGTAATAACAATGGAAAATGCTGCCATGTGATTATGTTCATGCATTCTGAAAACATAATCTAAATCCTGCCTTAAACAAGTGTTAACAAGTATGCAATCACTACTTTACCATGTTGCACGTTGAAATAATGTCCTTGGTAAACAACTAATAAACCTGTCACCTTTTGCATATCCTGAAAGCATGTCAAAACACAGCAATATTTGTGCATATTGTTTAGGCTTCTGATTCTGCACCATGCTGCATCTTTGTGCTTTAGATACCCTGTCCTTAGGATTGCATCTCATTCGTTTAAGCACACCTAGCCTAATTACTGATAAAAACAACTGCATTTAATTCTCGCCATCAACTAATAATAAGTCTATATTCTGAACGCCTAGAACAACATGTTTAGGTAATACAATGTTGAACAACCCTCCTCTAAGTAATTCTGGTAATTGGTATATACTATCTCATACCTAGGCAAGCCTTAGGTGATTAATTTGTCTAAAACTGGAAATTTGCCTCCTGCATGTGTTTCTCAATGCTTAAAAGGTTTCAAATCAGTAGGCAAATTGCTTAGAACCCCTTTCTAAGTTAAAAAAAGGTCTGCATACTGTTTATATTCTGAACTCACTTAGATACCATATCTTGGGTTCTGAATTTAAATATTTCCCTTAACTGTGTTTGAGTCGTGCTGTATAATTGCATTACTTGTGGAGGTAAACTTGAGCCTTTACTTGCTTTTCTATGTTCCCATTATTTGCAGTCCTATATTCTTTTGTCTGTCGCCCTAGAATTTTATCTTTTAAAACTGAGGGTCTGCCTAGTACCTCCCTCTTAGGATAATAGTCATAACCTCCTCCAGGACTGATAGGAAGGGACGGATAACAACATGAAATAGAGTTCGTGACCAACACGCGCTTTAATTACTGTCACAGGGTAGGAAAGGGTAGAATATGGATATGATGACCGATGCGCTAATACCACGTGTAGCTAAGGGTGTCTAACGGGTGGGCCGGGCCAGGCCGGGCCGGTTACATTTTTTTTTGAACCTGACGGGTTGCGGTTACGGGTTCTTACCGGTTAATTGTTAACGGGTTTAACGGGTTGGGGCTTATCCGGGTAAAAACGAACCCGTGCGGGTAGGGGTACTGCCGGGCCGGGCCGGGCCGGGTTAACAGTAAAAAAAAATTTATTTTTTTTGTATTTGTTAGAACTATCGTAAAAATATAAACAAAAAAATAAACTTATAAAAATAGTGTTTGAATAAAGGATACAAATACTTTAAAATTCTTATATTTGAATATATCATTAAGAATTTACTTATAATTTGCAAGTTCAAAACTTCAAACTTGCAAATTAAAGTTTACATTTAATACTTCAAATTAAAGTTTAAACTTATATTTATACGTCTAATAATATTAAAATAATAAACTAAAACATTAAGCATAAATGCATAATACGTCTAATAATATTTTAAAAAAAAAAAAAAAAAAAAAATTTAGCCGTTAATACCGAGCCGGTCCGGGCCGGTTTAACCGGTAAGTGCACTGTTCACTTTGACCGGGTTGGATCGGTCCGGGTAACCGGTAGAAAAATTATAAACGGACCAACCCCCTCTAACCCCCTACCCAGCCCACTCGGGCCCCTATGAACCGGGCCGGTCCGGTTCCGGTTTTAACCGGTCTGGGCCGGTCCGGTTACGGGTCAACCCGGCCCGTTTGCCACCCTTACGTGTAGCCCCTCTTTGAGGAGTGTCATACCGGGTATGGCATTGATGTGATCCATATTATTACAAACCTAGGAATCCTTTACTTCACATTTTAAACCTTTTAAAACTTAGCGTTTTCTTTAATTGTTTTCAAATACCTTTCATGCTTAAGGTTTAAACCCCCTTTTGTTTGAGCCTTTATTTGTTTGTTTGCTAAACCGTAAAAATTCAAAAAAAAGCTGTTTGGTCGGGAACCACACTTGTGGATCTTGAGGGGTGCGTAACACCTTTCCCTTGGGATAATTTCAAGCCTTTACCCTATCTCTGGTTAACAACTTAGTTATAGATAAACCCCTTAGGTGCCCTAACACACCTTTAAAATTGTTAGGTGGCGACTCTTCCAAAATGCAAACCCCTTTTCCAAAAGGAACGAGTTGTCTCAACCCAAAATGTCCTAAAATCGATCTCCGCGAGGAAAGAGGGGGCGCGACACTGCCTACGTATCCCCTCTTAAACGGGAATCAGGTCAGGCGTAGTTCAATTTACATCATATAAGGAAAGCATAAAGATTACACATAATAGCGTTTAATGGCATATGAATTGATTGGCTTTGGCCATACTTCTCCGTCCATTTCTGCAAGTATAAGAGCTCCTCATGTTAGTACTCGGTGAACCATATATGGACCTTGCCAGTTAGGAGAGAATTTCCCTTTGGCTTCATCTTGATATGGAAAGATCTTTTTCAACACCAGCTGCCCCGGTGTGAATTGTCTAGGCTTGACTTTCTTGTTGAAGGATCTGGTCATCCTATTCTAATAAAGTTGACCGTGGCATACTGCGTTCATTCTTTTCCCATCTATGAGGGCTAGTTGCTCATAAGGACTCTTTACCCACTCTGCATCGCTGATCTCAGCTGCTTGTATGATTCTTAGGGAAGGAATTTCTACCTCAGTAGGGATGACAGCCTCTGTACCACAAACCATCATGTAAGGAGTTGCCTCAGTTGATGTGCGGATTGTTGTGCGATATCCCAGTAAAGCAAATGATACCTTCCCATGCCAGTGCTTGTGCTTTTCTATCATCTTCCTCAATATCTTCTTGATGTTTTTGTTGGCGGCTTCTACAGCTCTATTCATCTGAGGTCTGTAGGCTGTGGAATTCTTATGTTTGATTTTGAAGGTCTCGCACATAGCTTTCATCAGGTCACTGTTGAGATTGGAACCATTGTCGGTGATGATTAACTCTGGAACTCCGAATCGACAAACAATGCGGTCGCGGACAAAGTCTGCCACGACTTTCTTAGTTACTTCTTTGTAGGTTGTTGCTTTGACCCATTTGGTGAAATAATCGATCGCTACCAAGATTAACCTGTGTTCTTTGGAGGTGGTAGGCTCGATTGGTCCAATGACGTCCATGCCCCAGACGGCTAACGGCCAGGGCAAGTTTGTTGCATTGAGCTCATTTGGAGGTACCTTTATCATATATGCGTGTACCTGACATCGGTAGCATTTTCGGACATACCGGATGCAGTCCGTCTCCATAGTCATCCAGAAATAGCCAACTCTGAGTATTTTCTTGGCCAAAACAAAATCGTTCATGTGCGGGACGCAGGTCCCATCATGAATCTCCACGAGTATCTTGGATGCTTCCTTTGCGTCCACACATCTTAGTAGTCCCAAGTCGGGAGTCCTCCTATACAGGATTCCTCCGCTGTGAAAGAAGTTGTTGGACAATCTTTGGAGTGTGTGTTTATGAGTATAAGTTGCAAGCTCTGTTACTCTCCCTTTGCCAAGTATTCTTTGATATCATGAAACCAAGGCTTTCCATCTGCTTCCTCTTCAACATGGGCACAGTAAGCTGGCTGGTTATGGATCTTCACTGGAATGGGATCAATGAAATTCTTATCTGGATGCTGGATCATAGATGACAGAGTAGCCAATGCATCGGCGAACTCATTCTGGATTCTGGGGACATGCCGAAATTATATCTTCGTGAACCTCTTTCCTAGTTCCTGCACGTGGTGCAGATACGAAAGTCTCTTGGAATTCTTAGTAGCCCATTCTCCTTGTACCTGGTGTTTGAGCAAGTCTGAATCACCAATCACTAACAGCTCCTGGACATTCATGTCAATGGCCATGTTGATCCCTAAGATACAGGCTTCATATTCCTCCATATTGTTGGTGCAGGGGAATCTGAGTTTGGCCGATACCGGATAATGTTGGCCCCTTTCCGATATCAGGACAGCTCCAATGCCGACTCCTTTTAAATTCGCCGCTCCATCGAAGAACATTCTCCAGCCATCATAGGATTCTGCAATGTCTTCTCCTATGAATGACACCTCTTCATCGGGAAAGTATGTTTTCAGGGGTTCGTATTCTCCATCCACAGGGTTCTCAGCAAGATGGTCTGCCAATGCTTGTCCCTTGACTGCCTTTTGAGACACATAGACAATGTCGAACTCACTCAGCAGGATTTGCCACTTGGCCAGCTTGCCATTGGGCATGGGCTTCTGAAAGATGTACTTCAAAGGATCCATCCTCGATATGAGGTATGTAGTGTAGGCACATAAATAGTGCCTCAGCTTGTGGGCTACCCAAGTCAGAGCGCAGCAGGTACGTTGTAGTAGAGAATACCGAGCCTCATATAGAGTGAACTTCTTGCTTAGATAATAAATGACCTGCTTTTTTCTTCCTGTTTCGTCTTGCTGCCCCAGAACGCAGCCGAAACTCTATCTAGCACTGCAAGGTAGAGTACAAAAGGTCTACCTGGCTCAGGTGGTACCAAGACTGGCGGTGTTGACAAGTACTCCTTAATTCTATCAAAGGCCTTTTGGAAATCATCAGTCCATTTGGTTGCGGCATCCTTCTTTAGCATCTTGAAGATCGGCTCACATATAACTGTCGACTGGGCTATGAAACATCTGATGTAGTTGAGGCGTCCCAGGAAATTGATCACATCTTTCTTGTTCCTTGACGGTGGTAGTTCTTGGATGGATTTGACTTTCGACGAATCTAGTTCTATTCCTCGACGGATCATAATAAACCCAAGCAATTTCCCAGCAGGAACCCCGAATGCACACTTTGCGGGGTTTAATTTCAAATTGTATTTCCGCAATCTATTGAAGAACTTCCTCAGATCTTCTATGTGGTCGGCGGATTTCTTGGACTTGATAATGACGTCGTCCACATATACTTCAATCTCCTTGTGTATCATATCGTGGAAAATGGTGGTCATAGCTCTCATATAGGTGGCCCCAACATTCTTCAGGACGAACGTCATCATCTTATAGCAGTATACTCCCCACGGTGCAATGAAGGCCGTTTTCTCAGCGTCTTCCTCATCCATCCAAATCTGATGGTATCCAGCAAAGCAATCTACAAATGACTGTAGCTCATGCTTGGCGCAATTGTCAATCAGGATGTGTATGTTCTGTAAAGGGAAGTCGTCTTTCAGACTGGCCCGGTTGAGATCCCGGTAGTCGACACAGACTCCGACCTTACAATATTTCTTTGGTACTGGCACAATGTTAGCTAACCATGTCGGATACTCAACTACCCTGAGAACCTTAGCGTTGATCTGCTTGGTGACTTCTTCCTTGATTTTCAAACTCATGTCGAGTTTGAATTTTCTGAGCTTTTGCTTTACTGGCGGACACATTGGATCAGTTGGTAATTTGTGAACAACAATAGACGCACTTAGACCAGTCAAGTCGTCGTACGACCATGTGAATATATCCTCATACTCTTTTAGAAATTCGGTGTATTCTTTCTTCTCTGACGGCGACAAGTGAATGCTGATGCGAGTTTCCTTGACATTCTCTGAATCTCCCAGGTTGACAATTTCGGTCTCGTACAGGTTGGACTTAAGTCCGTTCTCAAAATTCTCGACTTCTTTAACAATCTCATCAGGTATATCATCTTTTTCTTCTGAATCAAAGTCCGTTTGTTGCGTTGTCTCGTTGCATGTCACAGTCATCGGTTCATCAAGACAAGTAATAGTAATGCTGTATAGATAAAGTAATGAGAGAAAAATGCTAATAATAAATATTGATTCATAAAAACGTAAAAGTGCTTTTGATAAGTTGAATAAATGTTTTGAACATTGAAGCTCTTATTGCATAAATGAAAATGCGGAAACGGAAATCATTTAATAAAAGATAATGAATAATGCTTGTTTAGCCCTGCTACCCCGAGGCTCGTCGGGCCCTGACTGTTCTGACGGTCCAATTCTTGAGATATTCCCCTCTGCTTACGACCTGTATGGAAGGGCTTTCCTTCCCCTCCTCCTCAAAAGTGATGCAACAGTGCATGTTGTTGTCCTCCAAGAATAAGTTCCTCAAGGATGCAAGTGCCTCTTCTTCTTCTGGCCCGTAGATAATGCCCGCCTGATGGAAGGTCTGCTCTAGATGTTGTATCGGTTGCTCCAGTGGGTAATAAGAACCGCGCCATGGTGGAAACCAACTATTGATTCTTCCCAAGTATATTCGTATCCCAAACTGAAAGTGGTACCATGTTTCTTAATCCTTATGGGTTTGGAGATCCCTTGGAGGTTCTTGCCAAGCCCTTTAGCTGGGTCATACCCTCGCTAGTTCATCATGCTTGTGATCTTTCTATCCCACTATTTGTCCTTATCTATGGCATTGACCCGTTCGATGTGCTGGTAAGTCTCTCCACCTAGCTTCCTTCTTCCCTCGATTGTCGGAATAGTCTGGCGACTGTAAATAGGATTGCTTCCAATGCCATGAATGATCACTTCCTGGTGGTTCCATTCAAAATTCACTGCCTGATGCAACGTTGATGCTACGGCCCCAACAACGTGTATCCATGGCTGTCCTAATAGAAAATTGTAGGACGCTGATACATCTATTACTTGAAAGTAAACTTCGAACCAAGTTGGCCCCATCCACAAGCACATGCTAATCTCTCTAATGGTGGACCTTTGAGAACCATCAAAGGCTTTCACATTTATCGCTCCGTCTCTTATCTCGTGCATCCCTTTGACCAATTTCTTGAGCGTTATCAACAGACAGATATAGAGACTGGATCCCCCAGTCGATCAGAATTTTGGTGATGAAATAGTCTTTGCTTTGCACAATGATGTGCAGGGCTTTGTTATGACCCAGCCTCTCAGGTGGCAGCTCGCCCTTGTGAAAGGTGATCTTATGACTTTCCAACACTTGGCCTACCATATTGGCCATTTCCCCACTAGTGATATTATTCGGAACATACACTTCATTCAGCACTTTCAACAAAGCGTTTCTGTGTGCCTCGAAATTTTGCAGCAAGGAAAGAATGGATATCTAAGCTGGTGTCTTGTTCAACTGGTCCATAACAGAATACTCCTTAGCTTGTACTTTCCTCCAAAGGTCGTCTGGACCTGTCTCGATAATGGGTGGCCTGTTGGAAGCCTGCTTGCTTGATTCAGTGAGATGTTCAGGTGTGTAGACTCTACCAGTTCTTGTCATACCCTGTGCTCAATAGCTTCTTCACTCTTGACTTTTCCCTTCCTTCTTGCCTCAGCCACATAATACCATGGTACAACACTTTTATAGAAAGGTGGCGTGGTTGATATCGCCACCGTGATTGGTGCAGCTACCCTCACTTCAAATGGAACATGTTCCTTAGCAAGTGGCAGGACCGCGACCTCAAATGGTGCGGGTGCATTTTACGGAGGCATGACTTCAATCTCAATTGGTGACGGTGCCTTTGCGGGTGGCTCTGCTTCAAAATCAAGAGGTACAGACATATCTACCTTAGCATCCTCAGATGGCTGAATCTGAACTACGATCGGGTTGAGAGTAACCGCTGGTTTCTTTGGGTCGTCGCCTTCTATGATCAACCCGATCGACCCCTCGGGGTCCCAGTCTTCTTCTATTTTAATCATGTGGATGCCTCCACTCTTATGTTCTAGAAGAGGATTATTGCGGACGTTATGAGCGGATTCTTTCTCCACAATGATCTTGTTGTCAATCAAGGACTGTATCTTATCCTTCAAAGAGGGGCATTCAACAATGATGTGTCCTTTCATGCCGGAGTGGTATGCACAGGACTTGTTTGGTTTAACCCATTGAGAGGGATTCTCAGGGTTGGCAGCAGGGATGGGAGTGACATAACCAGCAACTTTCAATTTTTCGTACAGTTGGTCGATAGGTTCAGCGATGGTAGTATATTGTTTAGGAGGTCTGCGGTCAAAGTTTGGTCGAGGTCTAGGGAAGTTTTGGCGTGCAGGGGGTGACTGATAGTGGGATGGTTGAGAGTTATAAGTGTGGTAAACATGAGCAGGCTGGGAATATCTGGGTGAAGTGGGTTGATATGTAGGCGGTGGGGATGATTGATAGGTTGGCGGTGGATCTTGGTATGAAGGTGAGGGTGCTTGGTAATTTGGGTTTGGTTGATATGTGAGTGGAGGTGTTGGGTAGGTTTGGTATTTAAGTGGAAATCTGGTTCTTTGTGCAACCATCACGGCTCCCACGTCCCTTTTCTTGGACACACCACCGGACTGTAGGGCCTTGTTCGTAGCTTGAAAGGCTTCAAAATTAGTGAGCATACCACTCTTAATACCTTCTTCGATTCTCTCACCCAATTTGATAATGTCGGAGAACTTATGGTTCTCAATCACCATCAACCGCTCATAGTATTGCGGGTATTGAGCCCGGACAATGAACTTGTTCATCTGTTCCTCCTCTAAGGCGGGCCTGACCTTAGCCGCTTCGGATCTCCAGCGAGTAGCATACTCGCGAAATGTTTCTGTGGGCTTCTTCTTCAGATTCTGGATGCAGAAGACATCCGGTACGTTCTCTGTATTACACCTGAATCGGTCCATGAAGTCAGACACCATGCTCACCCAATTTGACCATTTCCTGGGGTCTTGGATGATGTACCAAGACAGTGCGTCTCCTGTAAATCTCCTCATGAACAACTTCATGCGGATCCTCTCGTGTTTACCCACTCCAACCGGCTTGTGATAGTAGGTCCTCAGATGGACCCTTGGATCACCTGTACCATCAAACATTTCGAACTTAGGAGGTTTGTACCCCTCGGGCAGTTCGACATCGGGCTGTATGCAGAGGTCTTCATAGTTCATCCCCTCGACTCCTTTGCTTCCCTCAACGCCTTGAACCCGGCTGGTCAGGTTCTTAAGTTCCTCAACCAAGTTCCTGATAAGCAGATCCGTTTCATCAGACTCAGGTGTGTATGAGATAGGTTGAGTGGAAATACATCCCTACTTGATGAATTTACCCTCTAGTTCGACTATGCCTCGTTCTAAGTATCCCATCTTTCTATTGGCGTCGAAGGCCATGTCTTTCCATTCTTCAATCAACTTCCTGTTGGTTTCGTTTATCTCACGGTGTTCGTCTTCACATTCACAGATCCTCTTGCGCAGTTGATTATACTTGACTTGAGCTTCAGCTTTTTCATCTATGATCCTGTGGCCTCGAACGAACCCTAGCCTGCCATCCTAGTTGTCTTTTAACTACCCCGAGTAGAAAGGTGTACACCCTACATGATATCTGTCCAATTCAATTGTGTCTTCCTACATTATGATCTTACAGTGCCACATGTATTGGGCTTGGCACTTGTGAGGACTATCATCATCTTCAAAATCGGCTCGGAAGTGGCTCATCCTGTCGACCCTTGGTATAATATTCTTTCTGCCTGCTTATCTCATAACCCGGAGAGGGACGTAAGGATATGTTCCTCTCAACCCAATTAGTATCAGGAACGGTGCATCCCTAGACCTGACAATGAATTCATCTGTTGGAAACTACTCAAACATCCACTGTACCTGCTCCTCAGTCAGATTATCGAAGAACTCTACCCATTCTCTGACAGTATCGGGCTGAGGAAATCTATCGGGAAGGTATGTCATTTGCTTTGGGTGATGGAAAGAGATGTGATCGTCCCATGCCCTTCGCAGAAATTCTTGCCGGCATTGGCCTTTTTGGAGATGTTCTAAGAACCAGAGTTGTAGTAGCAAATTGCATCCTTCTAAGTGCTTAGCTCCCTTTTGACAGTGCTCTAAGGCTCGATAAATGTCTGAAATGATCATAGGAACGATGCTGAAAGTCTGTCCATCGATTCCCTCCATTAGATTCTTGGTTAGCATAGCCAACCTAGTGTGTATCTTTTCTTTCTTTTTCGGGAATACCATCAGACCCAGGAAGAAAACAATAAAGACGAACACCCTACGGTGAATGTGTCCCAAAGATGTGATAGCGAACTCATTGTGGAAGGTACGATACGATTTTCTATGGCCGTACCTTTCATACAAGTACTCGAAAGGAATGTACGACTTCTTCAGACATTCTAACTCTGCATTCTTCTCCAGACCCATCATTTTCAAGAAACCCCTGCCCATGCGGTTCTCAGGCATCAGCAAGTCAGGAGTCTCCCAAACTAAACCTGCCAGTCCTCCTATTTCCTCCAGTAGCGGTGTCATCTCGATGTCCCCAAAACGGAAGACGGCCCTTTCGCTATCCCAGAACAAAGTGGCAACCTCTATCAACATTTTGTTGGGTTGAATGTTGAGGAGAGACGGTAGGTTACCCAAGTATTTCTTGACGAGCGTCTTATCGCTGGAGTGACGGTCCTCCCACCAGTTTAGAAGTTTTGGGTGAATGTTGGCAACCATGCCGAGTCTAGGGACTTCGTGCCTCATATTTATGCAAGACAAAATGGTTAGACCCTTACTCCCACCAGACTCGACTATTTATACACTTTTGATTAGCATACAAGCATTTAGTTCTCCAAATAAATGCACAGAACGTGATGATGTCCGTCGGGATTATGGAAAACCCGATGGACTTTTGGATAATGCTGTCTTAAAGGCCATTGTGCGGACAACACACTAACCCGACTATGTTTGACCATGATGCATGTACAGTTTAATAGAGTAAGGTTTCTATGGGGTATTATACTGGTACCCTTGAGCGGAGAAATCAAGGGGGAAAGGCACGGAACCGTCGACTGCACCGCTGATCGACTAGTTTTACCGCAAATAAGCCTTTCCGAATTTAGGGGGTGATAATATAGGAAGGGAGCAACCACTCATCAAGCGTTGCTATAGGATTTGTTTTGGAACAAGTGGAGTATGATGTTGAATCATGATTATGCAATAAATAATAAAGGCATGTAGCCATGTATTTGCATGTTATGAAAGCAGTAAGTACATCAGTTTATAATTTAAAAGCGATTACAAAGGAAGGAAACAGAAAAATATGTCAGTTTGCTTTTGAAGAAAATAAAATGCTTAAAAAAAATAGACAAGTAATTGTAAAAGTAATTATACATAAGGGGAATGGGAAGAGGTACAAATTAACAAGCAATTTGAAAATGGTAAAAGCCTGAAAATCCCCAATAGATTCACCATGTTGTCGCACCCCCTTTTTCCCCAGACTCCCTTTCGGGGCCGTCAAGGGTTTTTGACATTGGTTGGGATAACTCATTCCTTTTGGGAAAGGGGTTTGCAAGTTTTGAAGAGTCGTCACCTAACGAGTTAAGGTGCTTTAGGGCACCTA